>VDFB02369228.1:0-33661 GCA_007258455.2 Sequoia sempervirens
ACATGCCTCAATCACATTCAGCATAAAATTCCTCAAGAGGAAGGTCGCTAGGACCTTTCAGATGTCTTGTCGATTGGTGGCTTGGCTCTGTCCGTTTAAAATCCAAAGGGGGTGTTAGAACTATAAAATTATGATTTTACATGTTGTTCATACTCGCAATTTTTCAAATAAGTCCCACCATGAGCATATTTTTTTCCATATTTGGCCATGTAGTACTATAAATTCCATTGAGTTTGAATATTTCACATTATAGTTCATATCGGCATGAGATTATCAACGTCTCCCCGACCCATAATGCATTTTGTTAATATATGTCTGTGTTGCCTATCGACAAGACCTCAGGGATGTCATAGCGATTGGAATTCACATGTAGGTACCTATCGGCGAGACATTAATCATTGTTTCAGCGACTAAGAGTTTCCTCATCGGCATGACAAGATTCTATCGGTATGAGGTCTTGGCGAGATCTTCATATCACACCGACTAGTGCAGAACGAGCAAACACTTCGGCAAGAGTTGTGTCTTTGGTGGGTGGTCTTGCCGAATGCTTTGTGTCTTGCCGACCACCGATGAGGGTATACATCTCGGTGAGAAAATTTTGCATTGGAGAAAATTCTTGGCGAGTGCATCTGGTCTCGCCGACAAAGCACAAAAGGATTCTATCGGTATGAGGTCTTGTAGTCTTGCCAACCCATTTTCTCACACCGACATATTGCTTCATCGGTGAGAGAATGATATTGTCACGGCGAAGCGAATGAGACAAAAGGATACTTCTCGGTGTAACATTGAGGATCGGTATGACTACAGGGAGGTCTTGGCGACAACAAGCATCGGAAAAAGGTGTCTTTCCGACAGGATGGAGTCTCCCCAAATTGCTCTCGGCTTGGCGAAAGGAAACTGTGGTCGGTGTAAAGTCTCACCGACCGAAGGGAGTCTCGGTGACACAGAGGTGATATCGGCATAAGCTTTCACCGAAATATTTAAGTTCACTGAGATGTCTGGGCAAAGCGGAGAGGTCTCGGCGAAAGGAGATGCATTCGCCAGGAAGTCTAGCCGAACGGTAAATGTCTCGCCGAAAGAGTTGTGGTTTCGGAAAGAGGTCTCGCCGACCTAAGAGAGTCTCCCCAAATATAATCTCAGCTCACCCAAAAAAGGAATGTTTCACCGTGATGTCCTACCGACACGGGGGAGTCTTGCCGACATGAAACGAAGGGCTCAGCGAAAGGAAATTGCTTCGGGATGATGTCTCCTCGACTGCCGAATGACTTGCCGAAGGTTATGCCTTCGGCGTAATCTCTTGCTGAACAAGTAAAGTCTCATTGAAATGAAAGAAGCTCGGGGAGAGTCAAGTAAATTCGTGATGATGTCTAGCCGAGGGAGTAATGTCTTTCCAAATGCCAACGACCCTGCCCAACGACTTGACTCCTGGAAACTCACAATAATATCTTGTCGACCCGATAAGGTCTCCCCAATAATTGTTCAAAAGGCTGCATAGGGGAGAAAAGTTCATATTCGCCATAACCTCTGGCCGACTATGGGGTGTCTCGGTGAAAGCAATGTGGCTTCGGTGTAAGGTCTCAACAAAGGGAGCTAGTCTTGCCAAAATAGAGTGATATCGCCACAAGGTCTTCCCGACTAATGGAAGTCTCCCCGGGATGGAATATGCTCGCCAAGAGAAGAAGGGCTCAACATAAGGTCTTGAAGACCGTCTTATCTCCTGCCGACAACGATGGATTTACCAATAGAAGTGGATATCGGTATGACCGAGGGGAACTCACCAGGATGTCCCGCTGACTTGAAGAAGTCTTGCCGAAGTAGAAGGAGCTTGAGTGCATGGGGAATAAGAATGAGCTCAGGGAGAAAAGAGGAAGTCTCCATGAAGTCTCACCGACCCGGTAGGGTCTTACCGATATAGAATATGTTCGCCGAGAGAAGAGGGGCTTCGCCATGAGGTCATGCCGACTAGCAACTGTCTTGCCGATAGTCTTTGTGGGCTCGATATGACTTTTGTAGCTCACTAAAAGGTTTCGTCGACTGTCACATGTTACGCTGATAACTGTTAGGAGGCAAAATCGCATCGGGGAGACACGATTAGTGTCTCACCGACATGCAATTTAAGGTGGACCACTTTTGACTGCCCGGGAATCCTGCGTGGCCTATGTTCTGCCAATTAGAAGAAGCTAAAGGAATGGCCTATTGGCCATTGACTGATTGACTACTACCTTGAAGAAGATCAACAGGATGCAAAAGAAATGGACTCATTTTGAGATCAAAGGGCAATGGATTGGCTCGAGTGATGATGTTCAGGTCTAAAGGAAGGCCCAATGATGCTCCAGAAGACGGTCAACGCTCAGAAAGGTTTGGAACATGAAGGAGGCTAAAGGAAAGAAGCAACCATGACTCACAGGGAAAACTATGGTGACCACTAGTAGAGATAGATCAATATTAATGGAAAAATGCTTTAGAGCATTCAAGGCAGCCCTTCAAAGGAGTTGAAAGATAGACATGGATACCAGGAGTAAATGTTGCAGCTACAAAAGATCTAAAGGCTTCTCCTGAGGTCAAGTTGTCACCGACATAGATAGTAGGGGTTCACATTGAATGCAACATTGAATCTCTTCAGAATGATCTGAGAGCTGACCCTCCTGAAAGTAGATATTTTGTAAACCCTAATGCAGGGGACAACACATTCTTTTTGGTACACTATATATATATATATATATGGCATTCTTGCCTCTTTGTAAGGGTTAGAAGAAAAAAAAAAAAAATTAGATAGGGGGATATAGATAGAAGTTAGAAGATATAGGAGAGATAGAGGAAGTTAGCAGAAGTGGAGGAGACAAAGCTATATCCTGATTCTTGTAATGGGAGCTTCTTTTGTCTTCTTAGTTAGGAGTTAGATTTAGCATAGATAGTCATGTATACTTCTAGTTCTCTTAGTATAGATGGAAACAATTTGGAGTCATGGATTTTCTGTACACTGGTGATTGTGCCAGCTTTATAAATGTTGCTTATCTATTTCATTGACAGTAGAAGCAATGTAACACCCCGCCGTGCGAACCCCAAAGGAACAGTAACAACGGAACAATTTTTTTTAAAAAAGAATATAATAAACATACTTAAGTATTCTAACATAACAAAGTACTAAGTTGCATGACTAATTCCATTGGGGTACACGAGGTGACATTACTATTCTAACCCATAACAACGATAATAAGATAACAAAAATTAATCAATTATGTAAATCTATTCATTCCCATTTCATCATTTAAATATCCATTAAACAATAACCATATTCATAACATAAGTACATATGACAACGAAAGATACTATAAAGATATGAAGAATTTATATTACCACAGATATAACACAACTTAACACAACTATTACAAATGATTGTTCCTGAATAAATACATGGCCTGAATATACATTACATCCAAATGATAGTAAAATACAACTGTCTGAACATACATCTCAATAACCACATATACAATTTACAACATGGTCATCCCAACACACGTGGGAGACAATACATCAATGAACACATTGCATCCGAAGTATAACATACATCTGGTACAAAAAATTACTGGATCATCAACCTCCGCCAAAAACCCTGCAATAAAAGATACATCTGCAACAGAAAGGGAAACCCAATGGGGTGCGAAGCACGTTCCACCCAACCACCCCCGTGCTGGGAGTAGACAAGGAAGGATCCCCGACCAAGCACGTCTAACGGTAACAAAGACTAACTCTGGATAGACAACTTAACACCAAAGACCACAAAGATAACCTAACAAAGATAAATCCAAAATGCACAACAACAAACCACTTCAGAACATAACAACAAGTCACAAACACAACATCAATGAAACTCAAGACATAATATCAAAGACAACATTCAAAACTAACCAATCACAAATCAACAAATCACTTCCAGAGGACTTCAGTAAATCAACACAAATAGAATGTTAGAAGAGAGTGCCATCGCATGGCTTAATCATGAATTATCCAGACATCCTATCACCAGGTGCCGCCTCCATCTCTACATGGATTCTCCAGAAAACCTAGTTAAGGTGCCACCTCCATCTATGGTTCTCCTGACAGCCTATCTCAAGGCGCCGCTCCATAGGGTTACTCATGCGGAGTCGTTAACCTTTCGTGAAGACAAGGCAACGACCTTGCCAACCACGGCCTTCTCGGTCCCCTTTAGTCTGTGATAACACTAACAAGTGGACGAGGCTTCACAATTATCTTATTAGTGTTTAATCCCCACCCGTGGTTTATTACTTAAGTTATCACTGATTAATCTAACTCTACGTGGGTTACCCTGACAGCCCCTTTGTGCACCGGCCCCCACTAGAGCCACTCTCTCTAGACACTCAATTCCCAAAATAACCAACACAAAAAGGACTGCGTCAACAAGACATAATTGAACCAACACATGGATCCTCCGCGAGGCATAACCATCTCGCCATAACATATGAAACATAACCACAAATAGTACAATCCAAGAGCAAACTAAATCATAACCAGGGTCGAATCATAGACCAACCATCAAGTATGAGATCATGATTCATATTAGAAAACCTCACCTCTGGAAGTCCTAAACAAAACTCAGAATCCTATAACTGAATAAGTTAACTCTAGGGTTTCCCTCATGGCCTAAACCCAAATTAAAGAAAACCACAAATAAATTAAAAGAATAATCTTGAGAGAAAACAATAACATAAACAATACCATAAAACTCAATAATTTCATCAAACAATAAATCAACAACTCGAGAATATTCGGTTCAAAACAAAACACATCGTTTATATATAATTTTACCAATTAAACTATAATATTATAACCCGGTAAAAATTATCATATTACATTTATAATCATAGCATATATATCCATAATATATATATATTTATGCATATACACTCATATTTCAAATAAATTAAAACCACATCTAATAAAATCATATTATATAAATTAACAAATAATGAATATATATTATTTAATTTATATATTAATATATATACTACAAATTTCGAAATCGCGTAAAAGAAATTTTAAATTGGAATTTTATTTTTTTAAAGAGTATTGTGCCTATGTACCAGTACCACGCAGTGGAGGTACTGCGTACCCCCCCAAAGGGAGGTCGCAGCCCCCCCCCACTGACTGTGGTACCACCACAGACTGTGGTGGCCGCAGCCCCCCACAGGCTGTGGTACCGTGCGTACCACAGTTTGTGGTGGCCGCGGCCCCCATAGGCTGTGGTACCGCGTACCACAGTGGCAGCAACACCACAGCGGGGGCCGTGGGCGGTACGGCCTCGGCCGACCCCCACCCCCCAATAAAATAAAATTTATTATTTTTATTTTTTATTTATTTTTATTTTATTTTATTTTATATATATTTTTTTTCATTTCTGTACAATTTCGTTTTCAGACGAAAATGAAAATAAATAATGGGTTTCAGAAATTAAATTTATTTTGATTACATATTTCATTCAGTACAAATCTCGAAATCCAAACAAAATATATATTTATTTATAAAGTCTTTTATAAAATGAACAATGTATATATATATATATATATATATACCCTGTGTGTATATGTATATAGATATCAAAAGATTCAAAAACAAATAATCTGGACAATTAGATTCTTCAATAGATAATATGAATGTAAACATATATATAAAAATAATGCACAATTTATTTTACACAGTAATTTTAAAACCATATATATATATATATAAATATTTTAAAAATGACATTATATATACATATACAGAAATTCAACACAATCATAAGAATTAAATTGTTTTCCTCACATACCCACTACAGATCAGGGCAAACAACTCAAACAATAACAAAAATATTTTTCTTTTCAAGGTATTTCAATCATAATAATAAATTGATTTTCTTTCCAACAAAAAATCTTCCCAAACAAATTTTATTGAATAAATTTTAAAGGGTTTTACTATAATTTTCTACAGAGGATTCGAGGGCTTAAATACAGACAAGTTTTCAATTCACAGAGTCATTTTCAAAAGAAAAAGAGAAATGGATTTTCAAACTCAACAACTAGATTTTATTTACAGATTAATAAAATAATAATAAATTAACAGAATAAAACTTGGAGTCCTTCGTTCGATGAAGAATCCTTTCTGAATCCTCTTCTCGACTTCCTGCCTTCAGCTCTTTTCTCGATCTTCTGTCTTCAACATTCTTCTAAATATATCTTCTCTTTCATCCACAATAATTTCATCTAGAGCAAAAACACCAAACAAAACTACTTTTCTTATATTTTTATTTTCAGATCCAAAACAACAGAGCAAAACTTCCCTGTGTGTGAATAATCCCCTCCTCCAAAATAATAAATAAAAAATAAAGATTCAATAAAGCTCTTCCGCTTTCTTTTCTGAAAAAGCCTCCCTCTTATTGGTCCTTTTTCCAGCTTTTAAAAGCACACTTATCTACAATTTTAATTAAAATAATTTATTTAATCAAGATATTATCTCCACATGATTTTCTAATTTAATATTAATAAAAAGATAATATTTAATTATCCTTATCAATATTCATTTAATTTAATTATTATCAACAATATTAATTTAAAATAATTATTTACTCTTTTAATAAATTAAATCACTTTTTAATTTACTATATATTTAAATTTAACATTCTACTAACTCACAATTAAATCAAAACAACTAGACAACTTTAATCAATTATCTTATAAAATAAGGTTAATTAAATAAACATGAACCATAAATAAAATGAGTACTTCAACAATCAAACTACACAATCAACGAGAACAAAAAATTAAGTCATAACACAACGACTCACAACAGACGACGGACTTGGGACGGGGACACTTCCAAACCTATTCCCTTTTTCAACATTTTACCCGTTGGGTTAATTTATTGCTCGCCCTATCCTGCCGAAGCAGGTGGAATCGAGACTTATTCCTGCAATCCTGCATCCAAATAAACGTCAAGTAGCACATGTATATATATATAATCAAACATCCTATCGTGAGATGGAATTGCAGTGTAGCAGGGCACTCGTGAACAAGTGATGCTACACTGTCCTCTCACCTAATCTATTCTAACAATTACAATATCAATGATGAACTAACATTTCTAACCAAATTGATCATAAGATAACATGATTATTTAATTACTGCATCATAACTAATTATTAAACCATTGCATTATAAAATAATACTGAATTCAAATAACATGATCACCATAGAATTATCACATCGACATATAAAACATTAGAGAGAAAGCATTACATAATAAAATAATCCAAACCCTACATACAAAGTATCATAAATCATAATAATAATATCAATTGTAGCAATCAACTAAACTACGCATCCACACACACCAAATCGATGAAACAATCACCATCACAATTCAGTATCACACTAACATATAAAAGCAAACAATAGTAGTCAACAGTATCAGAAACATGGGGGTATTACAAGCAACCAGATTTAAATCTACTGTAGACTGTGTTTCAGAATGATGTTTATCTTGGGTTAATCATTTGATTTGAGAAGCTTTCAAGGAATGCAATTTTATTTGATGTTTTGTTTGAATGGTAACTTGCAATCTGTTATTGAAATCAACATTGTGAATGAATGAAACTGTGTGTCAATCACAAGTTAATTTCGTTCGGCAGTTTTAGTTATGAATTCCTTGGGAGGTGACAAGTCTGGTTAAGTTAGATGAATTAGCATTCTTTTCTATTCCAAAGATCTAATCTATCTTTTCATTTCTTTAAAAACCCTGGTTAGAGTATGTTTAAGTTTATGTTTGATCTTAGAACAACCCAGAAGCTCAACACCAGCAGGCCCCTTGAACATTACTGTTACATTGACCATTGAGCAACATCAACACAATTGAGAACCAACTACAAAGACCTTGGGAGCTAAGATATCCATGTGTTGTCTTTCTCTTTCAGGAGAAACAGAGTAGCAATATTTTGTTTGCATGTTGTTGTGCCATTTGGAGCATCAACAGAAACTGGCGCTAGAGGGAGGGCCCAGAAGAGGAAACTGGATAACACTGGGTTTTCTCACCATAGAAGCCCCATAGAGTTCTTCGATCATCCGAAAATACACCACCTTTGATAGAACTCAAGACCCCAATAAGACACAAGGTTTGCAAAGCTGGGGTAGCCATCATACCACCCTTGTCAGCTCCACTCACTCCACCAGGATTTTCACCAATACCCCAGTGGATACCCATCAATCCGCCACCAAATCCATTTCAATTGTCATCACAGCTGGTTTGACCCATTCAACAGCTGGCTCAACCACCACCACCACCACGAATGGCGTTCTTTCAGAATAATCCCTCTCCATTGGGGACTATTCCTGGAGGTTTTCATGATATGCCTAAGAATCCTGAAAAAATCTGTCCCAAGTACATTCATGGTGAATCACGGAGTGCTGAGGAGCACATACAAGCCTTTAAGGATGCTTGTACCAGGGCTCATGTAGCCCACCATGATGTTGTTTGTATTCCCTTATTCCTTAGGGGATATGGCGTACAACTGGTATCTTAATTTTCCATAGGGTTCTATTCTGACTTGGACACACTTGGAAAATGCTTTCATCAATCAGTTCAGGGTGTATGTAGATCCAACTCTTTTATATCACCAATTTGCTACCATTAGGAAGGATCCATGTGAATCCCTGCCCTTGTTCAATACCAGGTTTCAACGAATGTATAGGAGGCTGTAGGACCCCTGTCTAGCTACTGAGAACAGTGCCATTCAAGCATACTTTAGGGTTAGAGACCCTTTGCTAGGTTTGTTCCTACAAAGGACATATCAACTAGCCGATATTGATTCTCTATCTAAAGTTTACCATTTAGCTATCAAGCTGCAACAACAAATTAGCTCTCAACAAGGAAGCTTGGGAGGAGGTTTTCCTCCAATAAGATATCAGATGCATAGCCCAACTCCTTTATTCAATACTATCCCAGGGATGTCTCCTTCTCATTATGGGCCTATGTATGAATTGCAAACTCAACCACCTGTTCCATTCTTTGTTAATGGAACTCCTAACTTTTTTCAACAATCACAGGTTCCTCAAAGTCCCCATGGTCATCATAACCAAATTGGAACACCAAATCATGGTGGTCAGCCACCTGTCGCTAAGGGTGTGGAAAGTGAACAGACAGTCCAACTCACAAATGAGGTAGAGACCTTAAAGAAAACACTGTCCCAAGTCACAAATGACATGGCTCAGCTTCGATTGAACCCCTCCCAAAACCAAGGTAACTACCCTAATCAAAATAGCAACAATCAAGGTACTTATCAGAATAACAACAATCACAGCCAGAGGGGTTATCAAGGCAAAAACTCCCTTAACCAAGGTTATCAAAATCAAAATAGAGGATATAACCAAAGGCCAAATAACAACTGACAATGGAATATAGGGCCAAACAATGGTGGAGTTTCGCATAATCATCAAGTTAATGAGGAGAGGTCACATACTGCAAATGTGGCTGACCTCAATTTTATGACTAACTGGTGCAGACTGCATGATACTGCAACTCATTCTGAGGTAAACTGCCCTGAAATGGAGAAAGTTGTCAAGGTGGCATAGGAAGATGCCCAAAAATTCCAAGGGAATTCCAACAAAGGAGTTGACTCAGTGGATACAACAATGACTTATGACCTCTTCAAGGAAGAACCTTCATTCCCAAGGCAAGATGAGAATGAACTAGAGGAAGATATGTATGACGCCCAGGCTTTTTAGACAAAGGGAGGACACTTCCTGAGAAATCAGAATAAAGGTCCATTCACCACATCAGTGCCACCTAATCACATGGTGCCTCCAGATCAAAGCGCTGACAACAACCCTCCTCCACCAAAAGGTCCACCTGGCTTTCATAACAAAGGTAATTCTCCTAGTGTTTTCAAAGGTAATGCAAGTTATAACACATAATTTGATATAGTTGCTGAGATGCAGAGACATAAAACTTCTTTGTCATACTTTGACATCTTAAAGTGGTGCCCTGCTCAACGGGAGATAGTGCTGAAAGCTTTGGAGCAAGCTGATAAATCAAAAGGGAAAAATAAGGTGGCACCTGCTACAGACATGAATGCAACCTTGTACAGAAACAAGGTAGGAACTCCACCATTTCTTTTGAGTTTAAGAATTTGTGGGAAGAACCTACATAATTTTCTGTTAGATTCAGGAGCTTCAGGCAATGTTATTCCATTCTCTATATGCAAGAAATTGGGATTAAACCCTATCCAAACAAACAAGAAAGTCCAACTTGACATGACAAAGGTTAATGTAGTAGGGGAATTAAGAAACATACATGTACAAGTAGGGTCAGACCCTAGGATTCAAACCAGCATAGACATTCAAGTAGCAGACATTCCTGAGACCTATGGTATGCTGTTGAGTAGAGATTTGATGAAAGGTATAGGGGGATATCTCTCCCTTGAATTTTCACATATGTGGCTACCATGGAGGGGAGTGCCTACGCAGATTAGGATTGAAAGTGAACCTCGCCTCAAGCATGTCATCACTGAGTACGATTGCCCCAATGAGGTAGCTTATTTTGAAACTGGGATAGGGGTTTATAAACATAATGAAATTTTAACCTTTTCTATTCTTGATCCTAAAGAACTGCCAATACAAAAGTTCCCTGATTTCGTGATTAATGAAAACCAACAAGCATTGATCAAGAAGCTACAACAGAATCAGCTAGTCTTAGGGGAAGATACCAATTTGGAGAGTCTCCTACTCCCTAATTGGTGTAGGCTGCATTACCAAAATCATTTTGAATTGACTTGCCAACCCTACATTGACATTTTGAATCATGTTTCCCAAGCTGAGGGAGCTAGCTTAAGTCACCTTGAGACCGTTGCAAATCACTTCTCATTTGAAGCCAAAGAAGCAATAATGTTAACCAGGAATAGGATACCTTCAAAGGAAGTTCCTTCTCAAATTGAACCTACCCCAGACACATTTCAGAATCAGCATATTGATGAGGAAAAACCCCAAGGTTTGTTTGAAATCCCTGCACTCGCGAATATACCAAAAATCAAGGGATTAATCGAGGGACCAACTGATTGTCAGAAGGATAGCCATGGATTATACAATATAAATAAGCAAGAATTGGAAAGTGTACCTAAAGAACCCGCAGTGCAACCCTTCTTGATATCTGATACAAAAGATCAAGTAACCCCACCTCTAGCTAATCCTATCCAAATGCCTACAAAAAATTCAAAAGGATCAACCCCAATTTATGATCAGCTGTGGACCCTCACGTTTGATGCATCCAAATCCAAGACAGGCTGTGGTGTTGGGATTGAATTAACCAGCCCGAAAGGGAAAACCTTCTTTGCTTCTTACAGGTTGCAATTCGGATGCACTAACAACGTAGCAGAATACGGAGCTCTAGCTCGAGGACTAATGTTTGCACATAAGAAGAAAGTAACTGCCTTGGTGGTCAAAGGATATTAAAAAATAGTTATCAAGCAAGTGCGCAACCAATACACATGTCACAATAAAAGGCTGGAAGCATATAGAAATAGGATATGGAACTTGATTGAAGACTTCGATGCTTTTGGGATTAGCTTAATCCCTAGATAAGAAAATTAGATAGATGATTCATTAGCGGTTGCTGCAAGTACCCTGGAGCCTATGCAAGGCTCCAAGCTTAAGAGATTCTTGGTGGAATTGGTTTCCACCCCTACAGTTCCTAATAATGTTAGGGACTTTCAAGTCTTTGATGATGATCGACATATTCTTGCTTTTCTAGCAAGCTCAGATGTTTTTGAAGGGTAGATCATTGATGAGTCCAACAAGGATCAAGGAGATTGGGACCCTGAAGATTGTGATAAGGGGTCCTCAATTTAAAAAGCAATAGCATTCCCAAGGGAATGGTGGCCTTGGAAAGGATTTTTGATTCAGACCCAAGGGCTCGAGAGAAGATATCAGTTGAGGATAAAGGAGGCGAATATGAAACTGTTAACCTAGCTGATTCTGGCCCGGAAAGAAGTATTTACATAGGGAAAGCTTGCCCTGAAGCAATTAGAGAAGACATATTGAGGGAACTTAAGAAAGATATTGCTGCGATAGCCTGGGGATATGAAGATCTAAAGACATTCGTTGCTTCTGTAATGACTCATACTATCCCTCTAAAGCCCGAAGCTAAACCATTCCGACAGAAGCAGCGCCCTGTCAACGCCCTGATTGAACCACTGATCCTTAAAGAAGTTCAAAAATTGCTTTCTGCAAGGATAATCTTCCCTGTACACCATTCAACATGGGTGGCTAACTTGGTTCCAGTCCGTAAGAAAAATGGAGAGATCAGGCTATATGTAGACTCTAGAAACCTGAATAGAGCTTCAGAAAAAGATAACTACCCACTTCCTTCTCTGGATGAAGTCTTGTAGACTGTCAATGGATCTCAGATGATATCATTCCTGGATGGTTACTCTGGATACAATCAGGTAATGGTTGACTATGAATACAGGATGAAGACAACCTTCACTACAAAGTGGGGAACATTTGCATACAGAAGGATGCCATTCGGTCTGATAAACGTTGGGGCAACTTTTTAGTGCACCATGGACATAGAATTCAAGGATCTAATTGGAAAATGCATTATTGTTTACATGGATGACCTGACAGTATTCTCCAAAGATCGACTGAACCATGCTGCTGACTTAGCCAAAGTTCTTCAAAGATGTATCCAGTATGGAGTCTCCTTGAATCCTAAAAAGTGTGTGTTCAGGGTTTCTGAAGGGAAGCTTTTGGGACACATAATTTCAGAAAGAGGAATATCAATCAATCCAAACTGAGTTGAGTCCATCCTCAAAATAACCATGCCAGGAAGCAAGAAGGAGATGAGATCTTTCTTCAGGAAGATCAATTTCGTGAGAAAGTTCATTATAGGCTTCGCAGAAATTGTTAAACCACTGAATGAAATGATGAAAAAGGACGCCAAGATAGAATGGACTGATGAGGCAAGGGCTGCGTTTTCACAAGTCAAGCGATCCATTTCGGAAGCGCCCGTTCTCACTAGCCCTGACTACTTGAGACCATTTTATATCTATTATTTTGCCTCTGAATACTCGTGTGCAGCCGTCCTAACTCAACGAAGAGAAGAGATAGAGGAGAGGCCAATCGCTTTCATGAGTTCTCCATTCAAGAATGCTGAAATTAAATATCCACCTCTTGAAAAGAAAGCTTTTGCGCTAGTTAGAGCTGTCAAGAAGTTCAGGCACTACATTCTCCGAAGCCAAATCATTGTTGTAGTTCCTGACACTACTGTGAAGTCCCTACTTATGCAAAGCGAGCTGGGAGAAAAAGAGGGAAATGGATGGCCATCTTGCAAGAGTTCAACTTGGAAATACGCCCTATGAGACTTGTCAGAGGTACAGGCTTGTCTAAGTCCATGGCGAATGCTGGTGACAACATCATTTGTCAGCAATACACAACCCAGTCCTTCTCCAACGACCCTTGGTATGCTAATATTGTCTATTTTATGCTCAACAATCAGTGTCTAGAAGGAATGAATGCAACTCAAAGGAGAGCGCTAAGAATGAAGAGTTCCCATTATATGTTCAAAGGAGGGTTACTATACAGGAAGAATTTCGATGGAGTGTACCTACGATGCCTTGATCAGCAAGAGGCTAAACATGTGATGTCTGAGTTTCATGGGAAACACGACACAGGTCATGGTTCTACAGATTCATTGGCACACCAGATCCTTAGATCTGGTTATTACTGGGCTTGTGTGTTCAAAGATGCCCATCAACATGTGAGAACATGTCACATATGTCATATTTTTGCATCAAAAGAATGCCATGCAGCCATGCCATTGCAGCCTGTCTATGAGGTAAGGCCATTTTCCCAATGGGCACTAGATTTTATTGGGGTAATTAACCCAAATTCTTCTGCAAGACACAAGTTTATTTTGATCGCTACTGATTACTGCACAAGATGGACAAAGGCTATACCTTGCAAGAATAGCACAACAGAGGTCGTGATCAAGTTCCTCACCGAATGCATCACCACGAGGTTTGGGGTACCCTTCGCATTGGTATGTGATAATGGCTCTTCCTTTTCTTCTGCTGAGTTCATTTCTTGGGCATATGATCACAAAATTGTCTTAAAATATTCTTCAAATTATTACCCACAAGGCAATGGAGTTGCAGAATCAACCAATAAGAATCTCTTAGGGGTAATTAAAAAATTGTTAGAGAACAACCCTAGGGACTGGCATACCCAGCTAATATTTGCATTATGGGCAGATACGACTAGGATTAAGGATGCTTTAAAGATCTCACCATTTAAGCTGGTATACGGCCAGGAGCCTGTGTTCCCTATCCATTTGTAAATACCTATCCTTGAGTTCATGCAAAAATTATACTCTAGTGACAATAGGATAGAAGTAAGATTAGCTGCTTTGTTGAAATTAGAAGAACAGAGAGATGTCACCTTGCAACAATTCTTTAGGCACCAGGCTGTTGTCAAATGTTGGTTTGAAAAAAGAGCCAAAATCAAAGCTTTTAGGATATCAGACCTTGTGTTGTTATGGGATAAAGCTAGTGAAAAGAAGGGTAGTCACCAGAAATTCGATAAGATCTGGCTAGGTCCTTATCAGATTGCTGAGATCCTAGGAGAAAATGCTTTCCAATTGAGTAGTTTAACCGAAGAACCTGTTCCATTGCCTATCAATGGACAGTTTCTTAAACACTATTTTGAGTCATGAAGTTAGTACTTTTGCTGGGAGATGCATCTATGTAAATAGTTTCTGCTTGTAAATAATTTCTGTGTGTAAATAACTCTGTTCTTTATGTGAATAATCTGTTGCTCTTTATGTAGGTAATTTTCTCTTTTGTTTGTAAATAATCTGCTGTTTGTTTGCTTGTCCTTTTCTTTTTGTCTTTCTGCTTCCTTTGTTCTTTTGGTTTCTGTTTTGTTTTGTTCTTTGGGGTTTATCTGTTCTTTCTCATCTTAAAATGGTGGTTGTTATCTTGGGTATACTTTGGTCATTAGGAGAGAAGTGGTTTAGATATTTTCAGGTTTGCTGATTGGGTGATTTTGTCCTAAAACTCTTTGTTTTATGCTCATTGCCAATAAGAGTTGTGGAAAGTCTTGAAAATAAGGTATGAAGTAAATAACCTTCATTAGCTCCTCTGAATCTATCGTAAATCATCAAGATCATCTCCTTTTGTCATGGTATATTTGTCCTAGAGTGATAATGTTGTAAGATGTGAGTGAAAAATCTAATTCCTAGGTGCTGTTATGAAATCCATGGTAGTTTTCAACCCAGATCAGATATTAAACATCTGACATATTGAAATTTTTTTTTGAATTGAATGAAATATCTGAAACTCTAGGAGAAAAGAGAAAAGAAAAAGAAAAGAGTTATCTAAAAGGAAAATGGGACTCAATATGAATGGGTGATTCCCGTATCTCTACCGGGGCTATGGACGCCTGGCTGGCAGTAGAGCAATGTTGTGAGAAAACTAGAGGTATCTCCGTTGGGGCTATGAATGCCTGACTGGCAATGGAGCAATGCCCAGGATATCATTGCACAACAGCTAAAGGGAATCAACTCATGTAGCTCAAATCTTGCACATTGTTGTTCGAAAGATGAAGAAAAATTTATGAAAGAGTGATGCACAATCAAGCACACACATAGATTCAGGGGTAGCTATTGTTGATTTACATTTGAGATTCTAGCTCAACCTTGGTTGTTAAAACTGACCCAACTCGAGTTATGATGTTCGTAAACCAGGAGTTTTGGGTAGCTAAATCCTTCAGTTTCTTGAAAATAGTTAAACCATTTTCCCAGTCGAGTCGCCATTTGTTATGCCTTGCATAACCACCCCATTTTATTCTGGAACAAAATGGGTCCCCCTTGTTCTTTTCTTTTCCCCTTTGGCCTTTGGTTTTCTTCCTTAGGCATTTTTCTTTTATTCTGTCGGATCCGGGTCTAGGGCTAAAATCAGAATATTCAACTCTTTCAGGTTTTGCATCCGTGTTCCATCTCGGCCCCGACTCCGCATTTCCCTTTGTCTCTTTTGTGGTTGGTCATTTTCCCTCTCCATTTTGTGCCCCGTGTCGTTGGGGGGGGGGTTTCCCCTCTTCATTGGGTCTTTTCATGTTGTTCTGGCGGACTCGGAACCGGAACCGGAACCGAGTCCTGAAACTTGCAAAATTTTCTAGTTCAGGTCCCGTTCTGATCCCGGTTCTACGTGTTTTGTTCCTTTTTGTTTTGGTGTGGGGTATTTTCTCCCCTTTCTTCTTCTCTTTCTTGTCCTTTTTCTATCTTTTTCGGGTGTCGGTGGAGGCGGGTTCAGAATGGAATCCGAACTTGAAACTTGCAAAAGTTTCTGGTTCGGGTTTGGTTCCGGTCCTGGCTTCGCCTAGTTTGTTTCTTCGTTTTCCTCTGGACCCAACCACTTGGTTGGGTGTTGGGTTTTTTGTTGGCATCATTTCCATTCTGTGGGAGCAGAGCTGGGATAGCGGTATGCGAGTTTAGCATTTGGTTTGTATCTTGTTCCCATTCTGACTTCAGTCCCGGTTCTGATTTCTTCTTGGTTCCACCCCCGTCAGTTTTGAAGGAGGGTGTTGTTTCTGGTTCGGATTTGGTTCCGCCTCTGCCAGAATTGGTTTTATTCTTGCTAAGTATTGAATGGAATTATCATACACAATGGTGTATGTCATTATGATATATTTTATGTTCTCCTAAGGGCTAATGGAGGCATTTTTTTTGCAGGATTGAATCACTCATTTGAGGATATCTCTCAGGGAAGCCAACTAAAGACATGTGATTTAAGGTGGACCTTTTAACTGCCCGGGAATCATGTGTGGCCTATGTTCCGCCAATCAGAAGAAGCTAAACGAATGGCCTATTGGCCATTGACTGATTGACTACTACCTTGAAGAAGATCAACAGGATGCAAACGACATGGACTCATTCTGAGATCGAAGGGCAATGGATCGGCTCGGGTGATGATGTTCAGATCTAAATGGAGGCCCGATGATGCTCCAAAAGACGGTCAATGTGCAGAAAGGTCTAGAACATGAAGGAGGCCGAAGGAAAGAAGCAACCATGACTCACAGGGATAGCTGTGGTGACCACTGGCAGAGATAGATCGGTATTAATGGAAAAATGCTTTAGAGAATTCAAGGTAGCCCTTCGAAGGAGTTGAAAGATAGACACAGATACCAGGAGTAAATGCTACAGCTACAAAAGATCTAAAGGCTTCTCCTGAGGTCAAGCCATCACCGACATGGACATCAGGGCTTCACATTGAATGCAACATTGACTCTCTTCAGAAAGATCTGAGAGCCGACCCTCCTGAAAGTAGATATTTTGTAAACCCTAATGTAGGGGACAACACATTATTTTTGGTACACTCTGTATATATATGGAATTCTTGCCTCTTTGTAAGGGTTGGAAGAAAAAAAAAAAAGTTAGATAGGGGGATATTGATAGAAGTTAGAAGATATAGGAGAGATAGAGGAAGTTAGCAGAAGTGGAGGAGACAGAGCTGTATCCTGATTCTTATAATGGGAGCTTCTTTTGTCTTTGTAGTTAGGAGTTAGATTTAGCATAGACAGTCATGTATACTTCTAGTTCTCTTAGTATATATGGAAACAATTTGGAGTCATGGATTTTCTGTACACTACTGATTGTGCCAACTTTGTAAATGTTGCTTATCTGTTTCACTGACAGTAGAAGCAACCAGATTTAAATCTACTTCAGATTGTGTTTCAGAATGTTGTTTATCTTGGGTTAATCATTTGATTTGAGAAGCTTTCAAGGAATGCAATTTGATTTAATGTTTTGTTTGAATGGTAACTTGCAATCTGTTATTGAAATCAACACTGTGAATGAATGAAATTGTGTGTCAATCACAAGTTAATTTCGTTCGGAAGTTTTAGTTATGAATTCCTTGGGAGGTGACAAGTCTGGTTAAGTTAGATGAATTAGCATTCTTTTATATTCCAAAGCTCTGATCTATCTTTTCATTTCTTTAAAAACCCTGGTTAGAGTAGGTTTAAGTTTATGTTTGATCTTAGAACAACCCAGAAGCTCAACACCAGCAGGCCCCTTGAACATTACTGTTACATTGACCATTGAGCAACATCAACACAGTTGAGAACCAACTACAAAGACCTTGGGAGCTAAGATATCCATGTGTTGTCTTTCTCTTTCAGGAGAAACAGAGTAGCAATATTCTATTTGCATGTTGTTGTGCCATTTGGAGCATCAACAACTACCTTATCAAAGAATAAAAGTGTACTAGAAAGGATAAATAGAGAAAAATTAGGATGGTCAAGTTAAGGAAAAATTATAATTATCCTCAATATAGAGGAGCCTATCTAAAATTCAAGGACCTAGTTGAAAGAATGAAGCTTAGATTAGAAAATTTGGAGACCCTAGGGGTAATTCCACCAAGGTGAAGGCCATCAAAGCCAAGAGTCCCAAATATAAATAATGAAAAAAATATAGGTCTAGCTCTATAATTTCTTATAAAACAAGTTATTCCTAATATTTCTTCACCAAAAAGGTCATCTATCATCCCTCCTATGGTTGTTGATGAAGTCTAGCCTTTGGTTGAATATCCTAAAACATACGAGTGTAATGAAAATATTCCTTAGATCCAACCTTGTAAAGATTCTCTTAGATCACCATAATACTAAAGAGACTTGCAAATCACCACCCCATAAGCTCACACCATAATGTTAATGCTAGAACTATAAGAGTTGGCTATGAAGATAGCTACCCAAGATCTAGAGGCCAAATGAATAGAACAAAGAGAGAAGATCAATATGACAAGAATAAATTCTATTCTTATCAACAATGCAAATAGAATATGTATATATAATGTATGGGAGACCCTTGGTTATATAGCCAAGGTGAGACATAGGATTAGAAAAGATCATGAAAAGTGTCAATCCTATGTGATGAGACATCTAACTCATCAAATATTAAATGGCATGATAAGATAAGATCTAATTCCAACTAATACTTCTAGAAAGATTCCTAGGACCTAAGTAAACTTAACATGTGAATAGAAATTACTAGGTGAAGTAGTTAGCTAAGAAACTTTATTCACACCAAAACCCCCCTTAAGTGTAACTTAGGGAGTATATTATTATGCAAATTATATAAAGATAGGTCCCAAATTCTAAGCCATGTTAGGTACCCATGCACAAATGAAATCTCTCACAAACGAAGAAAATGAGAAAACCTAGTGGGAAAAAACTCCTCCGCACAAGAGAGATGAAAAAAATTCTATTACTAAGAATGAGAAGGACAAAACCCCATATGAAGAAAAAGACACCCCATCAGAGAGAAGAAGAAGAGATAATATTCAACCCTCCCTTTTAATGTAGTGTCTCATGCAGTGATGGTAGGTGCCCAAAAATGAATGTTGAAGATGATCTAAGACCGTTAGACAACATTCCTCCCATTAGGAAGAAACCAAACCAAGAATGTATGGATTTCTTCCCATTCTTGAAAGGAATATAAGGGAAGATGAATGATGCGTGATGCCACTAAAGTATTCTCATATGTCTCCATGTTGATACTTGAAGCTGACATAATCCAAACATGAGTTCTAGGCCACACTGTAAAAGAGGACAATCCATAATATAGTAGAGATGATTGTAGAACACAATCCAGAGACAAATATACCTCCTTTGAAGATAAAGAAGCCTCTTCCAAATATTGGTCAAAAGTATCCAGACTCATGTCAAATTATGAAGAATGATCATGTAGAGAATGAATAATAGAGTTAGAGTGTTCCCTCACAATAAAAGAAGAAGGATCATCGCCATCAAAGAGAAGATGTATGCAATTAATGGTGTCTCCTAAATCTGAAATATGAGACACAAACTAAACCTGCAATGCCTATCAAGTACTCATCCTAAGAAACCATATCTAAAATAAATTGAATATCCCAATACATTGAAGTACATGGAGCCATATTTGTACCAATAGAAGCATCATCAAATACAAAATTAGATGGAGGATATGGAATGCAAGGCTCAAGAACTAGATCACTTGTGAGGACACCCAAGTTCAAGAAACCAACATTATCCTCAAAATCATAGCCCATGCTAGAAGTATGATCATCATCGAAAGGATCAAATAAATCATTAAGAACAAAGTATAAAAAGGTGTATAGTCCAGATACATGATCAACCATCCCAATATCAATGACCTCTATGCTCTCGAAGTCTCTGGTGATGATTGAATCAAGAGTGAATTCCATAGTCCTCCCTGCTCCACCACGAGCGATTTGATAGATAGAAAGGAAATTGTTTGTAAAATGAGGTACAAATAAGATATCATTGAATGTTCCATCCTTAATATAAATAGACCCCCTCCCAATTACATTCACATAAGTATGATTTCCCATCAAAATAGGTGGCATGATACAAGGCTCAAAAGAAGAAAATATAAATTGTGAAGATGTCATATGATGAGAAGCTCTTGAATCTAGAAGCCATCTCCCTAATACATGACCTATAGAAGCACAAAGAGTTTTTCCTTTGTTATTACTTGTCCCAATAGTATGACTCTTTTCCTTATCAAATTTTGTGTGTTTGGAAGATGAAGCTAAATTAGACATTGTAGAAGGTAAACCAATTTTGTTCTTCACAAGAAAATATTTCAATTCATCAAGGTCATTCTTATAAAAATAATGCTCTTCATGTCCATCCTTCTTGTAATATGCACAAGTACGCTTCTCATTCTTAGATGATTCCCCATTAGAAGAGGAATTTTTATGTTCTGCTATGAAATTAAATGTAGATTGTGCTTTCTTCTTAGGTTTGTTCTTTTTCTTTTATTTTCCACTTGAAGACTTCTCATCCTTTGCAATCAAGGCTTGGGATTTTGAAGACTTCAAAGAACCCATTTGAATTAGCTTATATCTCTCCCTAGGTAGTTGCATAGAAAAATCCTCAAAGGAAGACATCTTAAACTCACTCCCAAAGGTATTCTTTGTAGCATATAAAGTAGACACAAATACTAAATATTCAGGTCATAGCTTTGAAAGAACACTTAACACCAATTGTGTATCTGATTTTTCAATTTTAGACTCCTTCAATTATGTTCTTAGTGACTTGCATTTGGTGATGAAGTACTGTATGTTGTCAAAATTACATGTATTTAGACAAAGAAATGTCCTTGAATTTCATCTATTTTTTCAAATAATTTTAACAATGTACTCTACATAGCCATGGATGTATCCAAGTTCTCAATGTGAAACAACAACTCAGGAGAGACATACAAGCAAAAATGTCCAATGGATTCTTCACAACTATTCAACCACTTATTATTTTTAGCTTCATCATCTTTTCGTTCACCATCAAGTCCATGAACTATCCTATACAATCTCTTAACTCTTAGAAATTTGTTCATTTTAGATTTCCATTTAGGATAGTTGAAAGGTGTTAGAAGTGGAACTAAAAATTGATCCATGGTTAAATAAGAAGGAAAGAACACAAATTAAGAGGAATGCAACCACAACCAAAAGAAGAATCCACCTAAATTTACTCAATAAAGAACCCCTTAGTAATATATGAGCTTGGTACTTTATGATTATTGCGATTATAGATGCCACTTGGCAAAAACAATGTAGTGGTCTTGATCTTAGTACATGCAAATGCTAAATTTGTCCACAAAATGAAAGTACATTTTTTTGACAAAATGAGATCAATCTAATCACACCACTATAAATTACACAAAAAATTATGCACTTTTAAAAAAATACACCAAAAATTATTGGAACACGTTTGTCGCGGCACCAAAAGATCGACTTGCTAACACCCGATACAAATGATAAAGATAAACAGATCCACGGGAGGTGGTTAGTCCATGTCACAAATACAAAGAGAGATGCTGGTGATTAGTCCAATACTCCCCCCTCAACTTCACCCGAGGGGATTCAAACCTGCGACCACAACTCTATTACCATTTGTTGGAACACTTTTGTCATTGCGCCAAAAGATCAACCTATTAACGCCCGATACAAACATCAGAGATAAATGGATCCACAAGAGGCAGTTAGTCCATGTCACGAATCCAAAGGAAGAAAATTTCAATTAGTCCAACAAAAATGTTACCACAGGAGCGAGAAAAAAATTGTGGAAGTTCCCAAGACAAGAACGACTCAGCAACACCTATGAGAATCTACAATTTTTGGTAAATCTAGACACTAAAATTAAAAACCATCTATGCTACTGTGAAGAGCATGAAATTTTTCCCTAAATAAAAAAAAATTCTTGCAAAAGGAGGTCTTGAGCTTGAGTTATAAGTATTTTAAAATCGCCCTCAAAAACCAAAACTTCAATGAGAGGGGGGGATTAAAAAGGCCTTGCTAAATTCATGTTGACGTCAACAAGGAATATACCTAGAATATTTGTTGAATCACTGGATTAAATTTGATGCTGATGCATGAGCATCTCAGGCATACAGGCTATCCTCATCACCCAAAAATTTTCATTTGCTTTATGTAGATATTTTTCTGGTTTTGCATTCTTACCTGGTGGGCATATTCAATGTTGATGTCAAATTTGCATTCTCTGGGAACCTTTATGACACCCCTGTAGTAGGTTGTATGAGCACTTGCAGTAGTGCAAGGAACCCACTACCCCGTGCTAGAGCTTGGTCAGTGGTTGTGTTAGCATGGGGATACCGCTACCTCGCGAAGAGTTGTGTCACCTACTTGTGGTGTTGCGGGGAAACCACACCCCCATGACTGACAGTTGGGAGGCCGACGGTGTTGTGATGACTATGGAGTTGGAGTGCTAATCATTTTCCCTGGTTCACAATGTTCAAGATTCTTGGTTGGAGGTATTGTAGTGAGTGATGTGTCGAGTGACCACTGCCCCACGACAGTTGTGGAGGAAGGTTGCCAGGACTGCAAGATGGATTATGGACTGTAGATCTCTACCATGATCTGGGGCCAACATTCAATGAATGTAACACAATGTCAATAGTCATATACCGATTTGGATTTTAGAAAAGGAAATCAAGAGGACGAAACAGAGAGAGGGAGAGGAGGAAGAGGGACAGATGAGGGAGATCTGAGAACAGGCCGAGAGCTCGAGGGAATAGAGAGAGGGGGAGATCGGTGGAACAACAATGGAAAATTAGCAAGGATCAAGTAGGAATTGGAGTGCCTATGTAAGAGTGGAAGCAGATTGTGTGTATGTTGAGAGAGGCCATGGGTGGCCAACTTATTGAAATTATCTTGCAAATTTGATTGAATAAAATTATTCTTGTTTGTTGAAATTTGAATTTTGAGATTTTGAATGTGTGAGAGAGTGAGGGGGAGTACCTCTTGCATCAATTGGTATCAGAACGGGTAATCCTAAGCATGGAGAGCATCCTCTAGGACTGTGGGTGAAGAGTTTGTGAGAAGTGAAGAAGCCTTGGGAGGCCATTGGTTCCATGGGAATCATGTTGACTGTCCTCCAATCATGTTTTGTTTATTGTTGTGTTCTTCATGTGTCTTCATTGTGTTTACATCATGTTTGTTTGTGGTTGTCTCCAGAGCTTGCAAAAAAACTCTGAGCTTGAAACCCTCACAGATCTGGCAAACAATGACCAAAATCTACAAAACAAAAGCCAATCCTGACTTTTTCCAGCACTCTGAATCCAATGGTGAAGCCCGATCTGATCCAAAATGCCTCATGAATAAACTCAAGGCATGATACCCTCAAGGAATCCTGAACGACCCCTGCAATGATTTTCTCAAAAATATGAGAAGGGGCTGCAAATCAAGGCTCTGATACCATGTTAGAAACCAAGATCTGATTGCAAACCAGAAAAATCACCTTCCACAGAGGAGAAAAATGAAAAAGCAGAGATTTGCAAAAGATGTGCAAATTGATATATTCAAAGTACAATAATTACAATATAATGATTTGCTTTATAAAAGAAAAGATGCATAACCCTAATCTTATCTTGAGCAACAAGATAGCTCAACAAGATAAGGATGACAACTAATTAACCTAGGAATTAAATAATTACCTAAGTAAACTTATGCAAATGTGTAATTAAATATTAATTACACTAACACCCCCCCATAAGTGCAACTTAGGGAGAAGCAAATTATTATGCAAATATGAGTCCCGACAACAAGGCCTGATCAGGTACTGATGTACAAATGCAAAGAGAGAGAAAACCCAGTGGGAAAAACCCCCCCTCAGAGAGATGAACTGCTGCGAAGAAGCACTAGAACTCTGATGAAGCAACACTGGAACCCCAAATCTGGCAAGCAAGGAAAGATACTTCTGTTTGCAAATAACCATATCGGAATCACAAATGCAACAACAGACCCGATGCCAAGGAACACTGGAAACTCACATACTGGATCAACCCTGGAATCTGTAAGCAACAGTAGATGAAAGGATGAAAGGACCCATAATGATGAAAAATCTGGAAGTTGTGTCTCTTGAAGCCAATGCCAAACTAAAACTAAAACTGCCCATAAGACGAGTACCATCAAGATTCTAGAACATTAACCATAAAATCATGGCCTTCAAATGAGAAAGATCTGAACCAATGTAGATCAAGAACCATAAAATCCCAATTGAAGTGTGAATTGAAACAAACCAACGATGTGTCCATCTAAAAAAGAAGGAAGCTAAAAGGAGACAATAGGAAACCAAAAAAACTCATGCGAGTTATCACCAATACATATAATGGATGCAAGAACCCCCCTTAATGGAACTTTATATCATTTCATTATTACAATACCCAATGATTGCAGAAGGAGAGAATGCAAAGCTATAGAAACATAAGCGAAAAATGCAAACCTAGCCCATGAAACAAAAATGAATGCATGCATAAAATAAGGTACACATATTCTGTAAATGACCTCAGATATGCATAGAGGCCAAAACTAGCTTTCCAATGCCGCGAAAATCGTGAAAAACGGATAAGCGAGTCAAAAGATATGCATCCCAGAGTGAAAATGGAAACATTTGACTTCCGAGGCTGAAAAAAGCATCAAAAAATAAAAACATGAAAATCACACCTACACCATTGCATAGAGCATCGAAACAGATTTCCGACAATATCTTGTTTGCAAAAAAAAGATGCCATATACCCGAGTTATGCCCGTTTCTGTGAAAGTTGTCCAAAAATGTCCGATTTGGCCCCTAGAAGCCCTTAGGGGCTAAGAAAATAAGGCCCCTGGTCGCCTGGGCAGACCAGGGGCTGGCGGCGGAGCCCCCGGTCATCCATATGACCAGGGCGGGGGCTGGAAGCCTTGCCGGGGGTTGGGCCGAAGCCTTCGGTCAGCCATGTGACCGACGCTGAGGGCTGGAGACTCATCAGGGCTAAAAACCCAGCTCCTAGGCATCGATAGGACCAGAGCGATTGAAATAAGCCCGTTGGGGGCTGGAGGAAATCCGGAGCGGTGCAGTTGGCGATGGTGGTAGACCGCCGGTGGTGGATGAGTGGCCGACAGTGGGATGCGGTGGCCGCTGCTTGGATGGGCAACGCTGAACTTTTATACGGGCGACGCAAAAAAACCATTGGTTTTTTTATTTTTTTATATTTTTTTCAATGTTTGTGCCTCGAAAACTGTCCTTGGGGGCCGTACGACCCTTGGGAAAATTTTTTTTGCCTCTCCGGACGACTGTGTCCAAATCGGACAAAATTTATATGAAAATAGGGGTTTTTGGGCGCTGCGAATCCAACAGCGAGGTCCGTTTGGGCCCAAAGTGCTCCGAAAATTAGGCGACCCCCGGATCTATCAGAAAAATCACCGAGCTTAAGACCCTCGCAGATCTGGAAAATGGTGACAAAAATGAATGAAATAAAGTCATTTTGACTTTTTCTAGCGCTCTGAATCCAACAGAAAACCCGATCTGATCCAAGGCTTTGCATAAAGATGCTCAAGAATGAAACCCTGAGGGACCTCGAACGAGCTCTGCAATGTGTTCCTCCAAAAAGGTTGAGAAGGGGCTACAAATTGAGGCTCTGATACCATGTTAGAAACCAAGATCGATTGCAAACCAAAAAATCACCTTCCACAGAAGAGAAAAGAAAAAGCGAGATTTGCAAAATATGTACAAATTGATATATTCAAAGTACAATAATTACAAGATAATGATTTGCTTTATAAAAGAAAAGATGCATAACCCTAATCTTATCTTGAGCAATAAGATAGCTCAACAAGATAAGGATGACAACTAATTAACCTAGGAATTAAATAATTACCTAAGTAAACTTATGCAAATGTGTAATTAAATATTAATTACACCAATATTAGAAACCAAGATCAGATTTGCAAACCGAAAAGACTGCGAGGAGAAAATTAGAAAAAGAAGAGAGGTTGCAAAAGAATGGCAATCATAATATTATTTGAGAATTCAATAATTACATGATAATGATTTTCTTTATAAAAGAAAAGATGCATACCCTAATCTTATCTTAAGCAACAAGATAGCTCAACAAGATAAGGATGACAACTAATTAACCTAGGAATTAAATAATTACCTAAGTAAACTTATGTAAAGTGTAATTAAATATTAATTAAACCAGCACACCCCCATAAGTGCAGCTTAGGGAGAAGCAAGTATTATGCAAATATGAGTCAGGCAACAAGGCCCTGTCAGTGCTCATTTACAAATGCAATGATGAGGTAGAGAAAGGAAAACCGATTAGGACAAAACCCCCTACAATGGGATGACTGCTTGCAGAAGCACTGAAGAACACTATGGAGTAACATTGGAACCTTAATCTGACAAGCAAGGAAAGATACTTACATCTACAACTAAAACCAAAACCGGAATCATGATAATGTGACCATGAGACAGATGCCACAGAACACTGGAAAACTCACAAACTGGAACAACCCTGGAATCTGTGAAGCAATAGTAGATGAGATGATGACAAAATATGGAAACCGTGTATCTCGATGCCGATGAAAAACTGTGACTGAAACTCTTCCATGGGAAGGAGTACCAAAAATAGACTCTAGAACATTAACCATAAAAACATGGCTCTCAAATTGAGAAAGATCTGAACTAATACGGATCAAGAACCAACAACTCTCAATCTAAAGTGTGAACCGATGAATCCGATATGTTTCAAGTAATAGCAAAAATGTGGCCAAAATAAACTAGATAATTTAGAAACCAAGATTAGATTTGCAAACTAGAATATCCTTCCACAGAAGAGAAAAACAAAAAAGCAAGAGCTATTGAAAAAATATGTGCAACATAATATTATTTAGGAATTCAATAATTACATGATAATGATTTTCTTTATAAAATCAAGATATGCATAACCCTAATCTTATCTTGAGCAACAAGATAGCTCAACAAGATAAGGATGACAACTAATTAACCTAGGAATTAAATAATTATCTAAATAAACTTATGTAAAGTGTAATTAAATATTAATTACACCAACACCCCCCCATAAGTGCAACTTAGGGAGAAGAAAATTATTATGCAAATATGAGTCCCGACAACAAGGCCTGATTAGGTACTCATGTACAAATGCAATGATGAGGTAGAGAAGGAAAACCCAGTGGGACAAAACCCCCCTACAATGAGATGACTGCTGCAGAGAAGCACTGGAAGAACACTGTGGAGTAACATTGGAACCGCAATCCGGAAAGCAAGGAAAGATACTTCTGTCTACAACTGAAACCAAAAACAGAATCATGATAATGTGACAGTAGACCCGATGCCACAGAACAATGGAAAACTCCCAAATTGGAACAACCTTGGAATCTGTGAAGCAACAGTAGATTTGATGATGAAAAAATCTAGAAACCGTGTATCTCGATGCCGATGCCAAACTGTGATTGAAACTCTTCCATGGGAAGGAGTACCAAAAATAGACTCTGGAACATTAACCATAAAACCATGGCTCTCAAATTGAGAAGAATCTGAACCAATGCGGATCAAGAAACATGATCTCTCAACTGAAGTGTGAACCAATGAATCCGATATGTGTCAAGCAATAGAAAAGATGTGGCCAAAAGAAACTAGGAGACCAGATATAACCCATACGAGTTGCCAAAAAATTAAAATGGATATGAAGATCAAAGTGCATGCACACTCTAATCAGATTTATTATGTAGGAAACCCCCCTTGATGGAACTTTATCTTAGTTCATTTATTACAATAACCCAAAAAATGTAAAAGGAGAGAATACTAAACATGCATAAATAGAAAAATAAAATAGACCTCAGATCTATTTAGAGGACTGAATCATATTTCCAACGCCGCAAGAATGACGAAAAATGGATCACCGAGTCAAAAGATATGCCCTCCGGAGTGAAAACTACAACATCTGAGTTCAAAGGGCTGAAAAATAAATCTGAAGCAAACACTAGTAAAAACACCCACACCACTGGATCGACGTTGGAATTAGCTTTCCAATGGTATCTCGTTTGTGAAAAATGGAGATCGTATGCAAAAAATACACCCAATTTTGTGAACACTGCTCCAGAAGGCCCAATAAGGGCTGCAAGGCCCCTAAGGGCTAAAAAAAATAAGCCCCTGGTCGCATGCAGGACCAGGGGGTTGGGGGCTGGGGGCTGGGGTGGAGCCCCTGGTCGCCCATATGACCGGCGGACTACTGAAGGGTGTTGTCAGGGACTGAGCGTGGTCCCTGGTCACCAATGTGACCGTTGTTGGGGGCTAAGCTCAGCTGGGGTTGGGCGCAGAGCGCCCGGTCCCCAATAGGACCATAGCCCCTGTGCAAAAGGCCCGCGGGGGCTAGCGCTGGCCGGCGGAGGAACTGGGTGGCGCCACCGGCGGCGGTGGTGGACCGGTGGCCGCCTGGTGGCGGGGTTCATCTGCACTGGGCGCGGTGGCGTAGAAATTAAAAAAATGTGTTATTTATTTTGTTTTTCAATTTTCGAGCCTCAGAATGCATGCTGGGGAGGCCATACGACCCCTTAGGCAAATTGTTTTTGCCTTTCGGACCAACTTCACCAAAATTGATGAAACGACAGGCGTTTTTAGGGTTTTTGGCCGCTGCGAACGCAATGGTGACCTCCATTTGTGCTCAAACTGCTTCGAAAAATCTGCTATCTCTAGAACTTGCAAAAAATATCCCAGTCTAAAACCCTCACAAATTTGGCAAATGATGGCCAAAATCTGCAAAATAAAAGTCAATCCTGACTTTTTCCAGCACTCTGAATTCAATGGTGAAGCCCGATCTCATCCAAAACGCCGCATAGATGAACTCAAGGCATGATACCCTCAAGGAATCCTGAACGAACCCTGCAATGATTTTCTCAAAAATCTGAGAAGGGGTTGCAAATCAAGGCTCTAATACCATCTTAGAAACCAAGATTAGATTTGCAAACCAGAAAAGACCTTCCACAGAAGAGAAAATTAGAAAAAGCAGAGAGGTTGCAAAAGAATGTGCAACATAATATTATTCGAGAATTCAATAATTACATGATAATGATTTGCCTTATAAAAGCAAGATATGCATAACCCTAATCTTATCTTGAGCAACAAGATAGCTCAACAAGATAAGGATGACAACTAATTAACCTAGGAATTAAATAATTACCTAAGTAAAATTATGTAAAGTGTAATTAAATATTAAATACACCAACATTTTCATCATATATGCTTCATGTTTTCTGACATATATGTTTGTGTATGTTTTCTTGTTGCATATCATACATGTATGTATTCCTTTGTGCTTATGTTGATTTTCCATGGGATCTTGGATCTTGGATGCTTTTACATCTCCCTTGATCGTTAGCTATCTTATTTCCTTAACATTTGTACAATTAAACCCCTCTTGACACATATTTCTCTACTTTAGTGTGAGTCTCAGTGTAAGTTCATACACTCACTAAAGTGGGGGCTAAATGTACTATAGAAAATTATCATCCTTAAAAATTTCACACTCTATTTGGCCCCCCCTAAATTATTGAGCCTAATTGACCCCCTAATGTCCTAAAATTATGACTTCTAGGAGCCCATTTGTACCATTTTTCAATAAAATACCACCATTGAACAAATGCAACCAATCATTAAATTTCCCCCGAGATGCAGTGTCATGGAAATTTGAGCCATGACCCATACACCCTTGGGCGTATGGGTCCCACTTCTTAGACAAGAACTAAATTTAAAGATGTATTTGGTAGTATTTTAACATTCATAATTCAAGTTTCAGATGTCGTCTTTCAGGATCTATTTTTTCAGGAAATTGAATATATTCCTATAAATACCCAGTTATTTCATCATTTGAAAACTAAGTGATATAATCTAGCAAGAGGTGAACATTGAGAACATCCAAGATCAATTCAAGAGTAGCATCATCAAAGTTTATTTCAAGAATTCAAGATCCAACATTATGTCAAATTCTATGTGTGTTCATGTTATTGTTTTGTGAAGGCTAATATTGTTGTTGGTCTCCAAGCATTCAAGAAAATATATCAAGCAAGATCCAAGGTCTTGAGGTTATATGTATGAATTTAATCCTTCAAGGAAGCCATTGAAGGGTGGTGAGTTGTAATTCTTTTTTATTTCCTCATTCCTTCCTTTCCATTATCATTTCTATAATTGGCATTTCCATTGTCGAAGTGGAAACACTTACAGAGTGTTTGACTGAGGTAAGCCCCTAAAATGGGCCAATATTTTCCCTCTCTTTGAATGTGAAGGTTATAGGTTTGAAGAGGATTGAAGAGATCTTGAAGATCCATTTTGAATTGTTGCATTTTTTGTCACAAAAGTTGTCAAGCCACAAAAACTCAGTTACAAAATTATTCGACAATGTTTTGACAACTCTGCAAGTGGAAACAAAAGTCTCGAATCTACTACCAAAGGACTCCAAAATTTGAGTAGGACACCTTATCAAGGACCCATATGCCCCTTGGCGATAGTATCCTTCTATAGTGCTTGAAACAAGCTTTTCTAGGTTGGTACATATCACTTTGCACTTCCCAGATCCACCTACAAATTATTGTTTCAGAATGTTAGTTGTCAGGATCTTGCAAATTACACATTAGGGAATATAGGACCATTTTAATCACTCCAATTCATTTCTAAATCATCCCCATCCTTAATCAAATATAGATCTAGGTTTGATTGGCTCACCTTCATGGTTGATAGTCAATGTATTCACCTTGTTGATCTACATCTTAATGTAACTTGCAAGAAGGCCACCTTGCATCCTAGATTCTTTGAATTGAGGATCTAGGATCCCTAGTTCTACATTAAAATGTTTAAGGTATATAGAACCTAGGGTTAATTTCTCCTTCTAGAGTTTCATTAAGATGGAGATATACAATGTGAGTAGATTAACTTTTAACCATGAAGGTGAGCCAGATTGGCATCTTTTTTAATGTTGGAAATGAATTGGAATTGATTTTCCTTGATTAACCTAATGAGACTATGTGTTCTAATATGAAAATGTAAGAAAATGATAATTGATAAACTATAACAAAAGCTTACATGAAGATATCAAAAGGGAAGAGTGTTGTGTACCTATCCTAAATGTTTGGTGTTGTTCAAAATATGAGGATAGAGGTACCCAAGGGAATCTATGTCATTGTAGGATTACTTTTATTCTATTTTGCAATCCTCTTATGTTAGATCTGAGCTCTTTGTTGGTGTAATTAATTATTTAATTACACTTACATAAGTTTACTCAGGCATTTAATTATATTCCTACGTATCACTTACTAGGTGATAGGTTCACATGTTTGCTTAGGATATAAAATTCCTTCTAGAAGGATGAGTTGTATTTTCTAGAAGTCTTATCTTATCTAGCATCATTTCCTAGGTAGTTAGTTAGATGTCACATGTCATAAGATTATGACACATGTCAACATCATATTACATACTATATCTCAACCTTGCCTATATAAGCACGACTTCATATGTAAATTTCCATATTCAATTTGACATTCTTACATCTTAATGATAGCATGATATTTCTAACATTTCTCTTTTGTGGAAGTTATTTTGTCTTGCAGGTGATTATGGGGTGTTTGAGGAGTTCACCATAAACTCCTACATGGTATCATAGCTTTAGTGCTGTAGACTTCTTCCCAGATCTGAGGGGCCAATCTTGGCATGAAAGTTTTGTTGGGTGCGAGTTGGGTCTTGAGAACCTCGCCATTTTGTCAAGGGTTTGATGCAAGTCATTTTTTATTGGAGCCATTTTCATTTTCGCTTAAAAAATCCAACTTCCACTTATTTGTAGGAAAAATGATTTTTGGGTTTTGTAGCCAGGGTTGAAATATCAAATGGGCATCTTTCAGATTTTGTATATCTTGCACAGATCTGAAGAAAATTTCTTTACAAAAAGCATCGTGCATCATTTTTCTCCTGGCTAAAGGTTAAAAAAATTCGTTTTCTCATCTTCTGCTTGCTTGATCAAAAACTCATTTCTGGGTTTTGTCTTAGCTTCAAAATATTTCTGGGTTTTTGTTATTGTCTACATATAGTGAGTAGATTTTTTAGAAATCAAATCAGAAGTAAACATTTTTTGCTAGAAAACCCATTTCCTGTAGGGTAAATTTAGCTTTTTTGAAAAATTCATCTTTTGCCCACGGTGTCCGTTTTTGGAAAACAAAATATTGACGGAAAGCTAGTTTCAAGCACTTCATAGTGGTGTAGGCCATTTTTTCATATTTTATCATCTACACAAATTTGAGGTTATTTTTCATCATGGAGGCAGATGTGAACATTCATTAGTGCATGCGCTATTTTGTTTTTGTGTGCATTAGGTTTGCATTGTCTCTGCACTTCATTTAAGTTCTAAATCATTTCTCAATCAATTGTTGCTTCATAGATTCTAGAGTTGTGCCAGTTTTCCAATGTTCCTTAGCATCGAGTTTGTTGTTGCTTTTCATGATTCTGACTTGGGTCCTTGAGTGACTCTAATATGGTTTCTAGCAAACTAAAGCATCTTTCCTTGCTTGTCGAATTGAGGATTCCACTGTTACTATACTTTCAATGCTTCTCTTGTAGCAGGTTATCTCATTATGGGGGGAATGAATGGTCTCTCTTTTCATCCTTTGTGTGGATGGAGATTGATTAGATTTGTGATGGATGTCATTATTGTTTTGTATTTCATCTCTCTTTTGGAGAGGAGTTTTGTCCCATTGGGTTTTCTCCCTTTCTCCGTTTGTGAGAATTTCATTTGCATTTGTACATGGGTACCTAACATGGCCTCATAGCTGGGACCTATCATTGCATCTTTGCACCATTTGCATAATAATTTCCTTCCCAAGTTGCACCTATATGGGTGTTGGTGTAATTAATTATTTAATTACACTTACATAAGTTTACTTAGACATTTAATTATATTCCTAGGTATCATTTACTAGGTGATAGGTTCACATGTTTGCTTAGGATATAAGATTCCTTCTAGAAGGATGAGTTGTCTTTTCTAGAAGTCTTATCTTATCTAGCATCATTTCCTAGGTAGTTAGTTAGTTGTCACGCCTTGGGTGTGTACATGTCAATAATTACCTTTCTATCTCGGCCTTGCCTATATAAGCAAGGCTTCATATGTACATTGCCATGTTCAATTTGGCATTCTTGCATCTTAATGATAGCATGATATTTTTGCCATTTCTCTCTTGTGGAAGTTATTTTGTCTTGTAGGTGATTCTAGGGTGTTTGAGGAGTCCACC
>VDFB02369229.1:0-34723 GCA_007258455.2 Sequoia sempervirens
TTGTTTGCTAGCCATTTGGGAGTAGCCTATGTGTCAAGGAAAAAATGGTTCCAGTTTCGAGATGTGTCAACATTGCCATGTTCTTTCTTGTTTATATTCAACAAAAATCTAATTTTGTCTACTTTTTTCTCAACTTTCCCCTTCTAGTACATTTTCCACCACTTCGAGGGAGCAGAGAGAAAGCAAGCAGAAAGAGGTGCATTTGAAGCTAGCGGTATGAGGTGCAGGAGGAGGTGCATATTGGAAAAATCCTTTATAGAGTATTTCAAAAATAGTTTATGTTATTTTCCATAGGCCATTGTTGATTGTTCTTCTCTAGCTTAGGGTATATTGTTTCATTTATAGTATTTGTGTAGTCATGATGGTTGGAAGGAAATATCATTTTTTTTTGCCTTGGTTTCTTATTGTGAATTGTTGTGTTTTGTGGGTTTTTTTCATTTGGGTCACTGTTGAAACCAATATAGTTTCATTTATGGTTCATGTTTTTGTGGTAAAGGTTTTCAATGGGTTTGTTGCTGTGATTTTTTTATTTTCTTTATGGTTTTCGTGTAGTGGTGATGGTTGTAAGTAACACCTTCCATTTCAAACCTTAGAAAACATAGTGAATGTTTGCACAATTTTTGACAAGGCATTACACACAAAAAGAATGTGTGGGAATGTAATAATATACAATTTACGTTGATTTCCACAGGGCATTGTTGGTTTGCATATGGTGCCAATGGTTACAAGGAAAACATTGATGAACAATGTCATGTGTAGATTTGGATGTATGTCATAGCAGATGCAAACAACATTGTTACATACTGACACATTGTTGGAATGATAAATTTTATTTTGAGTGTTATATCAAACATTGATGCCACCATCTCTTTACAACTTCTTCCTTAAATAACTTTAAAAATATTTTCAACACATTATATGTGGCAAGAAATTTTTCTTATTATGCTTAATATAAAGTCAAGTATATATCAATGTTGTCTACATCTAATTTCACATACATACATATTTGCACATAGGAAAAGAAAAAATGAAAGACTACATTAGATGGAAAAACCTACATAACACAAAAATTCACAGTAACAAACCCATCGAAAACCATCGCCACAAAAGGTGAACCATAAATCAAACAATATTCATTTCAACAAACAATATAGTCTTTTGTATAGTATATTACTGCTACATGTGAGGTCATAAAGTTATGTTGCATATGTCTATCTTTAGTATTTCTACAGTCGCATAACTTAGAATGATAGGCTCTATATTAAGTACAATAAGAAACATTGGTTCCACATTTGATCACAGTAGGGGGAAATGCATGTTCTTGCTCATGGGTTTGGTAATAGGCTATGGTGCTCCATGACCCAATATGGTAGGGTGGAGAGCAGACTTTCTTTTGTTGCATTTCATTTTATTTTCCCTATGTGTAGATATGTATCTATGTGAAATTAGATGCAAACAACATTTCTATGCACAACAACCTCTATATTACGTGTAATAAAAAACATTGATATCGCCATCAATTACAGTGGTTGACAATGTATGTTGGTCTACCACTATAATCAATAGTGAGACTAATGTTTCATCTCACACTTAATATACAACGTGTCATTATGAGAAATCCTTATTAAGGCCTAGACAAAAAAGAACTATCCTTAAAGACACACAAAAATAGCCATCAATGCCTTATCGAGAATAACATGAACTGTTTCACTACTTTTCAACCATCACCACTACACATAAACCATAAATCAAATAATTTATTCAAGGCCATAGAACAATAATCAACAATGCCTTATAGAAAATAACATAAACTATTTTATTACTTCAACAAGTGTTAAATGCAAGGTCTGGAAAATTGGAATTAAAAATATCAACCAATAAGAGAAATAGGTATGTACCTTTGAGTCCTATTATGCATAATTAAATTATGAACATATTATTATAATTAAAACTAATAATATCATCTTGATTGAACCTTAGGGTCTTTATTTTGAAATTCCATGACTAAATCCTTGACTCTGAGTACCTTGTTATGCCAATTAAGTATCATATAAACCATGAGTGGAATTCATGTTAATGAGAATTATATATTAAAAAAACATTATGTAGAAAGGAAAAAAAAACATTCATATTTATTGTTTTGGGAAGATAGTTGTTATTTGTTTCATCCTCAAAAAAGAATTCTTACAATAATAGGCTTTATATTAACCATAATAAGAAACACTGGTTGCCACATACAATGTCTTCAAAATATTTTTGAATTTATTCAAGGAAGAAGTTCCAGAGAGTATAATGGTCAGTTTTGAAATAACCCTTTTGCATTAATTCCATATCTTTGATTTGGAACTCTGAGTTTGATGATCTTCATCAAGAATGTGTAGACATGCATCCTCTAGAAGTAGTTTTCTTCAGAGTAGCCAAGAAAAGATATGGAATTCTTGCAGAAGGCTTGACCGAATCTTGCACATTATACTCTAAGGGACTCTTTTCCACAATAACCTCAAAGATATTTTCAATGCATTATGCCTGCTAAGGCCCAATTTTTTCAATTGCTGCTTGCATTGAGAAATGAAGCCTAGGACAAAAACTAAAAATAGTAAAGTGGGTGATGGAACAAGAAGGTAGACAAATATTCCGTCGACCAAATTCAACAAAAAGGGAAAAATAAAAAATATGAGGTTTCATAATTTTGTCATTTGATTACTGTGGTTTTAGTCTTCTTGTGTTGGTTAAGTGTAAAGTATATTACTGCTACATGTGGGTTCATAAAGTTATGCTGGATATGGCATTCTTTGATATTGCTATGGTTTTATAAATTAGAATGATAAGCTCTATATTAAGAGCAATAAGAAACATTGGTTTCACCATTGATCATAGTAGTACAAAATGTATGTTACAATAGTCCATAATGCCTTATGGATAACAACATATAAACTCTATAACATTAACTATTTTGTTGCATCTCAAAAATGAAACAATATAGCCAAAGATAGAGAACAACATAAACTATATAGTGTTGCAACCATCACCACAAAGTGAAAGCCTTAAATGAAATAATAATGGTTTCAACAGAAACCTAGAAAATTATTTTTCCAATAGTAACCTATTAGAATGGAACAATACAACCAAAGCTAGAGAACAACACTTAACAATTCCTTGTGGATAACAACATAAACTCTATAACATTTACTATTTTATTTTAGATCAGAAATGAAACAATTTAGGAAATGCTAGAGAACAACACTCAACAATACCCTATGGAAAACAACATAGACTATACAACATTAACTATAGTGTCCCTCTAGTTTCAACACTTTCTGTTTAGTTGATTTTCGCGTGATAGATGCTTTAGTGGATTATGATATTATTATGTTGTTTTGTACTTAAATGAATGATACATTGACATCCTAATTATCTAGTTGTGTTAGTTTGATGATCTTGAGATAGACACATACATGATATGGTTTATTTTCTTATGAATTTTTCATGTGGATTTATCATGTTAGAGATGATTTGCTTATGATTTATCTTGCTCATACAGTGATGTTCAGTGAAAGAAGGCAGGTGTAGCAGCTACTCATTCATGAGTACCTGCTGTATACTGCAATTCTTCTTCCGCGATTATTGTTTTCGATATAAGTATATATGTTTTAACATTGATGTTTCCTGCAAATACAAGTCAGTGAAAATCACCTACTTTTCAGGTGCGAGGCATACCTAATTCAATAAAAATATGGCTGTTTTCAAAGGTATTGATGGAACAGTGAACCATCGTTCTTTGTCAAATGAATTATCTATTTATTTACCCCATGTTGTTGTCGGTTGTTCTATTGTGTAGTAGGTATATGCGTATTGTTTTTGTTGAGAATTTTAATTTTTAAGTTTAGCAGTGTTTGTTAATGTATTTATAAATGTTTATGATAATGTTTGTGATTTCATTTATTAATTTAAATTAAATAAGTTATTGATTTTAAAAGTGAAAGTTTTTTTCTTTGCAAATGTATTTAATTAAATATATATTTCTAATTTATTTGTGCAAACTTGATTTTTGAGGAAATAGATATTTTAAAGGAAAGATATTTTCAATATCATAGGAATCTGTGATTTGTAGTTGAAAATCTAATTTGATATTAAGAGAATAAGTTGAACTATTTGATCTATTTTTGATTGCATAATGAACAATCAGCTAATTTTTATGATTGAGAGTTAATTGCATGCATTAAAAGTTTGAGGGGTTGCAATTTTTCATTCACGGGAAGAATTTGGAAAAACTATCATGTTTTAAGATTATTTTGCACGGTTGTTACTCGGAGGAATTCATATTTTAGAATTAGTTTGCGCACATAATTTAGAAGCTGGATTGATTTGTATTTCTTTGTTGAAGTCTGGTGAATTGATAGCGGAATTGACAGAAGTTTTCAAAGATTCATTTTTAGCCAGTTATCAAAATTTATACAGGTTTTCTTCTTGATTTTAAATTCTTGTGTTTAAATTCTGGAAACATTATGTTGAATTTTGTTGATTTGTAAGGAAATTGTTTTGTTGAACCTGCACAAACCACAAAGAAATAGATTAGAAGAGTATTTGAACTTTAAAGTAGAAAAGAATAAAAGCAATCTGCAATTAAAGTATACCAGATCCGAAATCATTTTTAAACTGGTTGTGAAATGATTGTATTAGCTTGAATTCAAAATTTTAGGAAACGAATGAAGACTTTCCTTTATTATCAAAAGTACATATTAATAAAATTCCTGATCTGAGCATTTAGATGACTGTAGATTAAACGGTGGCCTCATGGTATTTGTGGATTATTGCGATATGAATTACAAATCTTCTATACTGAGAAAAGTATTCTTTTGTTATTGATATAAATCTATGGTCAAACTTCTATTCATACTCAAATTGTAAATCTACAAATTTATCATTTTATATGGTGCACCTAGGGATATAGAGTGATTTTATTAATATACTATCTGATGTCTGCTATTCTTTGAAAATTTTGTATACAACATTGCTTAGTACACATTTATTATGCTGGTGTTTTCATTATTTAATACCTGTAGGTTTATAGTGTTCAATTTTAATTTATATTATGTCCACTGAGATTGGGCGTAGCCACCTAAACTGTAAACTTTGGCTCTATAATTAACTTTTAATCTAGTGAGAAGATTTTTTATTATGTTTACTAAAGATTTCCCTGCTAGAAAATTGTGTGCAACCTCCTTCTCATGATGTTTCCTGTATAACCTTTGATCAAAAGATCTAATGTTAATCATTACCAAAGCATATAATTTCCATCTTGTATCATGTCTTCCTCTTCACCAGCACAGTTAGCTGAAATGATAATTTATCTATTGGAATTTTGTAGTTTCCTTGACCCATATATACTTACCATAATATTATTCACTTGATAAATTCCACACGGGTTGTAGCTAGTGTTTGGAGACTTATTATTCAAAGGAAATATACCATTTCAATTGAAACTACTCCTCATCTGTTATCTTTCAATTTTTAGACTGGAGAAATTCCACTATCATACCATATACTTTGATTATTTTCTTATGCATCATGTCTTGATCTTTCTGCGCCAGTGTTCACCTGCTCTATGCATGCATTTTAGGTTTAGATTTTATTGAGTTTCTTAAACTATTCTAGAATAACCTACACTATAATATTGGTGCATGGTGATTTCCTAACTTAGCTATTATTGAGTGTTTCATATATTTATGATTGTCAACTATATGTTAGCGCAGAAAATTATGTGTACACATGTCTTGATAAATATAGACATTTGTTATTATAGACTTTATTCACATCTAATGATGATAAAAGATTGATTTTGTTAGATGGACATGAATGATGATTTTGTTTTAGTAAGTGATTTCTAGTTAGGTAGTTAGTAGATGTCTTGCATGGCGTATATATTTCCCTTTTATTGTAAGAAATTCACTTTTAACCTTTATTCTTTATAGTGTGTTCTTTGCATGGCATGCTAATTACATGCTTTATAATTTAATTCTTTTAAGTATTGAATAAAATAAATGATTTTTAGATCACTATTGTTACATTTCTTTAAATAATAATTTGTATTGCTTTTAAATGAGTGAATAATAGTTGTTAAGGATTTTCTTTTTTTTTGAATCTGTACTGATTTATAATAATAAATATTTTTCCTTTAAATTTATAAGACATTTAATTATGTCAAAAGATTATGAACTTCTAGTTCATGAAGATAGAATGCATGTATGTGTGGGGTTGTCAACATGTTATAATTTAGGTGTGTACACACCGTATTATTGAGATATGTTTTATTTCTCCATAAAACTAGAGAAGAGAAAGTTGCATTGTTAAGTTTAATACATTTTTATTATGTTTCTCTTATTACAATTATTTTACTTGGGGGTATAGCTTGCATATTTTGTTGTTGTCTTAAGAAACTTCTTAGAGACTATGGTCTGTTTCTAGTGGAAGATGTAAACCTCTGTGGTTTTGAACTTTATGCTTGGTAGCTACCCCTGGTCTTTTTATGTTGAGTCATGTTATAGAAAGAGTGGCTTGCGATAGGGGTCGAAATCCTAATAGATTGTCTGGGTAACCTATCATAGGTGTGTAAATTCAGTGGAAACCTAACTAATGTATTAGGGGTTGGGTAGATCTAAACATTAACTTAGACAAAATTTTGCCTCGCCTACTTTCTTAATGCTCGTTTAGGTTGAGAAAAGGCTGAGAAGGCCTAGAATGGCTAGTCATCCATCTTGTCTTCTTGAAAGATGAAGCGACTCCACATTAGTCTGCATAGGGGCTGGGAATAGGTAGAGACTTCCAGGGTAACTCTTGGAGAGGGCCGGTAGTCTAGGAAGATTCACCAGGGTAACCTATCTCGACAATGTGATGACACTCTTTGTCTATTCCATGATTGTGATTACTTGTGTTAAGTTATCTTTTATAGTGTTTTATCACTGAGAGTTTAATTGTTATGATTTGTTATCGTTATGTCGTAATGTGCATGTAAGCCACGTGAATGTAATGTCTTGTATTCATGTTTGTGGACCTTTCATTATCTCCTAGCACAGAGGGAGTGGACCTTTGGGTTCCATGTGGTTGGGAGGAAATAGTGTTATACCTTCCTTGGATATTCATGCAGTTGATGCTATGCTTACAGCTAGTTCCAGTTACTTCATTGTTCATGACAGTGGATGTGAAACATGTTCGTGGATATGGAAGTTTGATATGATGTAATCATTATCCTCTTTGTATATTTACCTCTTGTATAAGAGCGTTCCCATTGTAACGTCATTTTGATGTTTTGAGATTAATTGAAATCTCACTTGTTGTAATCTAGACATATAAATATTCGATTGTATTAAATTTTGTAAATTGTATCATTCATGACTTTAAATTAGTACTTAAGTTTTATGAAATAATGTGTTGAATTTACTTATTATGTTTATGTAACATCATTTTGGAAATTCCTTAAGACAGTTGTGGAATTAAACTTCTTTTAAAAAAAAACAAATTGGTTAATTTTATTCTTTACACTTTGTTTTAACGGTAACTTGGTAGGGGCGTTACATTAACTATTTTATTGCATTGCAACCATCAACAAAAAATAGAAGCCATAAATGAAACAATACTGGTTTCAACAATAACCCAGATGGAGAAACCCACATAATAGTCTTTTTTCAACAACACCTTATAAAAATGAAACAATATAGCCTAAGCTATTGCCTTGCAACCATTGGCACCACACACAAACCAACAATTCCCTATGAAAATCAACATAAATTGTATAACATTAACTATTGTATTCTGTTCCAACCATAGCCACAAAACATAAGCCATAAATTAAACAATATTGAAGCCAGCAATGACCACAGTAGAAACCCACAAAACACAAAATTCATAGTGACAAACCCATGCAAAATCGTGAACTACAAAAAAAAACCACAAATGAAACAATATTGGTTTTAACAAATAATATAGTATCTTCTCAACGACACCCTATCAAAAATTGAAACAATATAGCCTTTTCAAAAATACCTTATCGAAAATGAGACAATACAACCTAAGATAGAGAACAACAATGAGAAATGCCTAATGGAAATCAACATAATTTGTATAATGCTAACTTACAAAACCATTCAAAAATATGGTCTTTTCTCAACAAAACCTTATTGGAAGTTAAAACAATATAGCCTCTTTAACATGACCCTATTGAAAATGAAACAATACATCCTAAGCTAGAGAACAACAATAAAAAATTCCTAATGGAAATCAACATAAACTGAATAACATTAACTATTTTCTTGCGTTGCAACCATAGCCACAAAACAAAAGCCACAAGTCAAGCAATTTTGGTTTCAACAGTGACCCATATAGAGAAACCCACAAAGCACAAAACAACAACCAACAATTCCATAAACTATTCAATTTCCTTGCAACCATCAACACCACATGTAAACCATAAATGAAACAATATAGCCTAAGCTAGAGAACAACAATCAATAATTCCCCATGGAAATCAACATAATATGTATAACATTAGCTATTTTATTGCGTTGCAACCATAGCCACAAAATGGAAACCATAAATCAAATAATATTGGTTTCAACAACAACCCAGATGCGAAAACCCAAAAAACACAAAAATGCATAGTAACAAAGCCATGCAAAAATATAGTCTTTTCTCAATAACACCTTACAAAAAATGGAACAATATATAGGATTTTCAACAGAACCTTATCAAAAATAAAACAATATAGCCTAAGCTAGATAACAACAATTCCCTATGGAAATCAACATAAACTATATAACATTAACTATTTAATCGAGTTACAACCATAGCCATAAATCAAACAATATTGGTTTGAACAACGACCTAGATGAAGAAACCCACAAAACAAAAAAAATCACAATGACAAACCCATGCAAAACCATAGCCACAAAATGCATACCATAAATGAAACAATATTGGTTTTAACAAACAATACAGTCTTTTCTCAACAAAACCTTGATCTAAAATTGAAACAATGTAGCCTTTTCAATAGCACCTTATCGAAAATGACACAATATAGCCTAAGCTAGACAACAACAATCAGCAATGCCATATGGAAATTGACATAAATTGTATAATGTTAACTATTTTATTGCAATACAACCATAGCCACAAAATGGAATTGGTTTCAAAACCAACCCAGATGGAAAAACCCACAAAACACAAAAAATCATATTTACAAACCAATGCAAAAATATAGTCTTTTCTCAACACTACCTTATCTAAAGTTGAAACAATATAGCCTTTTCAACAACACCTTATAAAAATGAAACAATATATCCTAAGCTAGAGAATAACAATCAAAATAAAATGTATAACATTAACTATTTTATTGCGTTGCAACCATAGCCACAAAATGGAAACCATAAATCAAACAATATTGGTTTCAACAACAACCTAGATGGAAAAAATGACAAAATAAAAAATGCACAGTAACAAACCCATGCAAAAATATATTCTTTTCTCAATAGTACCTTATAAAAAATGGAACAATATAGCCTAAGCTAGAGAACAAAAATCAACAATACCCTATGGAAATCAACATAAATTGTATAACATTAACTATTTTATTCACTTACAACCATAGCCACAAAACATAAGCCATAAATCAAACAATATTCATTTCAACAATGGAGAAACTGACAAAACAAAAAAATTCATAGTGACAAACCCATGCAAAACCATAGCCACAAAAAATGAACCATAAACGAAACAATATTGGTCCTAACAAATAATATATTCTTTTCTCAACAACACCCTAGCAAAAATTGAAACAATATAGCATTTTCAACAACACCTTATAAAAAATGAGACAATATAGCCTAAAGCTAGACAACAACAATCATCAATTCCTTATGGAAATCAATAAAAACTGTATAATGTTAACTATTTTATTGCATGGCAACCATAGCCATAAAATGGAAGCCATAAATCAAACAATTATATTGGTTTCAATAGCGGCCCAGATGGAGAAACCCATAAAACACAGAAATTCATAGTAACAAACCCATACAAAAATATACTTTTATCAACAGTAGCTTATCAAAAATTGAAATAATATAGCCTAAGATAGAGGACAACAATCAACAATGCATAATGGAAATCAACATAAACTGTATAAAATTAACTATTTTATTCCATTGTAACCATAACCACAAAACACAAGCCATAAATCAAACAATATTGGTTTGAACAATGACCCAGATGGAGAAACCTACAAAACACAAAAATTCACAGTAACAAACCCATGCAAAACCATAGCCACAAAACACGAACCATAAATGAAACAATATTCATTTTTACAAATAATATAGTATTTTCTCAACAAAACGTTATCAAAAATTGAAATAATCAACAATACCTTATCATAAATGAAACAATATAGCCTACCACAAACCACAAACCATAAATGAAACAATATCACACCTCTTCCCACTTGCTTTCTCTCCATTGCCTTGTTTCTTGAACCCTTGCAAAAAATGGGAAAAAATTTATTATAGGCAACACTTTTGTATTTCTTTTGCAACCATCGCCCCATGCAAAAAACATAAAATAACCTCCAACCACCTTCACAAAAGCTAGAAAATTCTTGATTGAATTTGCACCTTCATAGAAGCTTTCCCTCCTTGCTCATGACTCTAATAGCAGGTAAAGTAATAGAACGAGACCCAACAATGCCTTATCGAAAATTGCATAGACATTCGCTATGTTTCCCAAGGTTTTAAATGACTGGTGTTATTACAACCATCACTAGTACACAAAAACCATACAATAATTAATGTTGATGTACACAAAAACCATACAATAATTAATGTTGATGCCAACCAACATTTAATTTCCTTGGCCTTCTCTATCCATGTGGCAAAAAATCTACCACCTTCCCAATGCGCACCAAGCGCTTCTTTTTTAATTAAAAAACATCCGCCACCTTTTTCCTAACCACTAGAAGGCTTAAAAACTAGGAAGGCTGACAAAAAGTCTGACCAAATTTCACACATACTACTACCTTTTTCTTGACCGCTAAAAGGATTAAGAACTGGGAAGGCTAACAAAAATTCCAACCAAAGTTCACACATATAACCTATCGGCTAATAAATAAAATTTTATAAATTTCATCATATTCCTCCCAACCTATAAACAAATGAAAGCTTAAAAATGGGGTAGAAAATAAATCTAAGCATAAGAAATATATAAATTTTAACATATATATGATTGTAATAGTCTACATAGATGAATAAGTAAAATATTTAGGCATAGATTAAAGTTCATCAATGAAAAAATGAAAATGAGAACAACCTTTTATTTTGCTAACTCTAGAGAACAATGATTTTGATTAAGGTTTTTTATTTAATGAAAATCCAAACATGATCCATTAGAAGTACATAAATACTAGTTTCCATATCTCAAAATGATACATTACAAATCAAAGAGTATAAAACCATCAAATATTTTTGGATATAGCTCTAACACCTCTTAATAGATATAGAGTATGGTTGATTTAAAATAACTATTGATTCAAAAATGTGTAGCTTAGGGAAAAAACTAGGTTAGAAGATTAGAGCTTAAACAAAATAACCCAAAGCAAAGCAATGAAGAACAAAGGAGTAAAAACATGAAAAAAAGGAAAGATCTCACCAAATGTCTTCAACTTCCATGATTAACCTTCATTGCACCTTCTCTATTTGCTACAATATTATGTTTTCACTTAGATTTGTGATGAGCAAACTATGATAATGCCAATGTGCTAAGCAAATGTTGAAGGATTTTACCAAAATGCTACACAATGCAAATATGAAGCAAGCCTAAAGCATGAAAAATGTATAAAGTATGAAGTCAAGAAATGCCAAGATGTCAAGATATGTAGATGTCCAAATGAGACCAAAATTTCCATTTTATAGAAAAGTCAATTTTGGATGAATCGCCAAGATTGAAGATTGACAAATGCCCTAAGATCAATGGTTAAAATTGAATGTGACAACCCAAAATTAGGGTTAGGGCAACATTAGGGTAAATTTGAATTGAATGGTTAAGATATGATTTTAGGAAATCAAATCAAGGGACAAGATTTCATGTGACAAGGAGATAAGAATGACACGAAAAAAGAGCTAGAAAATGAAATAATATTAAAAATTATTTGATTTATGAAGGAGAGTTGTCATTTTGAATTAAATGGGCCATGCAACAATAAGTAATTAATTTCAAATTATTTACTAAGAGAGAAAATTAGAAAGTGGAATAATTTTATTTAAAATTAGGAGAATGTCAAGGTGGACAATAATTAAATAAATTAAAGAACTTATTTAATTATGAGAAGACATTTAGAAGTTAATGAAGTATTTAAATAAATGAATAAAATTTATTTATTTAAATAATTAGGAGGAAATAATGGACAAAAGATAATTAAATAAATTTAGGAATTTATTTAATCAAAGAGAGAGATTATAAAATTAGCGACATATTTAAATAAATAATTAAAATTTATTTATTTGAATAATCAAGAGGAATAAAAGGAATGAATGAATTAAATAATTATGAATTATTTAATTAATAGTTGAAATTGGACCATAGGACATAATTAAATATTTTAATTATGTTGAGAAGAATATGGAGAAAATAGAATTTAAAGGCCTAGGTCAATTTTATGTGTCTACATTTTTCCCCTCTTTGTCATAATGCATCCTGTTGCATTGTGACAAAGAAAATTTAGTCAAAAATATGCCCCAGTGAAGGTACGAAGTATCTATTCCGCCTTGGAAAATTTTTCAAATTTTGGCCCAGTAATAGAAAAATTTGGAAAATGTCTCGATAAGTCAATTTGATGATCAAAAAATCAGCGGTGCAATTGATTTTGGATTTTGACATGTTTGGGGCAGCCCACGGGCTGGTCAAATTTGGTCAAATGAACCTCCAATAATATTTTTTTTAAGAAAATCCCACTTTTACCCTATAAATAGGTTCAAAATGGGTTAAAATTCAATTCATTTTCACTTTTACCTTTTGAAATTTGAGAGCTTAGAGAGAGAGGAGACTTCACGAGGATGGTGATCAGGGAAAACTTTAGTGGAAAAATCTTGTTAGAATTCTTGCTCCCAGCAGTATGTCAAATCACTTTCGTTTTACCGAGCTATGAGGTCCAATGCATGTCCATTTCCAATGAGTTTTATGAGGGAGCATATTTAAGCAATAAGTTATAAATTATCAAACTATGTGATTCAATTAGACCGACTAATATTTTATAGATGTGAGCAAGTTTAATAAAACTTACCTACATATTAAGCCAATGCTATTGCAAGCAACTTGTATCAAGACCCATTTAAGCCAATTAAAAATTCACAAATGGTTGCTTGTGAAGACCTATTTTCCAATTCAAAATTTTGTAAAAGGTTGCTCATAGGGACCTATTTTTTCCAATAACATTAAAAAATAATTACATTTGATGACACATTTTTCCTTGAAAATTACAACGTATTGTTGTATAAGCACATGGGATTTGAGGAATTTTTAATATACCATTTAAAACTCCTATGGAATTCACCAAATATGGAATCATGGATTGATATAAATACAATCGAAAGTGTCATTTATTCTTACACATTTTATTCAGTTTTGAGGTTTTACTTCTCAATTTGGAAGTCAGCGAAAGCTGAAAATGTAGACTTAAAAGGTGAGTGATCATTTCTTCATAGTGTTATTAGTTATAATAATAAGTTTTCTTTATCTCTTTTCCATTCTTGCTTCAACAAAGTGAACCTTAGAAGTTAGAAACAAACTCTGAAGTTTTGAAGTTTTCAAAACCTTTATTACTTGACTAAAAAGATGACTAAGAAAGACTTGCAACTCAACAAAGTGAACCATCAACCCAGTCGTGGAATTGCGAAGTTATGAAAATTTAGAACTCCACGACAAGGTTATATAACTCTGAGGACTAGCGACTAAGCTTAGGAAAATCCAAAAAAAAATATATTGTATTCCATGGTGGTGTGTGATTTATTATTAATCCATTCATGAACATAAATAAATACAATCAGAGGTGTCATTTATTCGAGAAGAAAATGGGAAGTTAAGCCAAAATCATAGACTTAAAGGGTGAGTGATCATTTCTTCCTTAGTGTTATTAAAAGTTATAATAATAATTTTTTACCTATCTCTTTTCCATTCTTGCTTCGGTCTTAAAGATGATATTGAGTAGGTAATGGGATCTATATTATTATTCTTTTCCTTAAACAAGAAGGCATTTTTTCTAGTTTTTATTTGAAGTGAGATGAATATGTTGAGTGACTCGAGCAACAAGGGTAAGGCTCCTACCACTCCTTAGGGTGGTGAAGAGACTCCCGTTGCTTCTCAGACTCCTTTAGCTCCTTAGGGTGGTAAGGCTCCTGTTGCTTCTCAGACTCCTTCCACTCCTCAGGGTCGTAAGGCTCTTGTTGCTCTTGAGACTCATGTTGCTTCTCAGGGTGGTGAAGAGACTCCTGTCGCTCCTTAGGGTGGTGAAGAGATTGGGAGGCCATCAAAACACCAAAAACTTAGATGTACCATATAGTCTTACTTTGGAATTTCCAAAGCTTCTGATCCATCAAGTCAAGATGGAGCTACATCATCAACTCTTCCACCAAATATTGGTAGCATTAATAATACCTCACCGCCACTAGAAGGTCAAGTTGAGATTTTCATTGATTTAAATCTAAATGTATCAAATCAGGATGGCAATACCACAAAAGATGTTCAGTAGTACCTAGGCCCATTACTTGAGAATGAGATAATTGACTTGGATGAAGGATGATGATGATGCTGTTAGCAAGAAAAGGAAAAATAAACCAAAAAGGGGGTGCGAGTGGGAAATGACAAGGAGTTTTTAACTTGGTTGGTTGTCAAAACAACCATTCATGGTACTATGGGGATTGGAAATGGAAATGATATTGAAAAGGAAACATTGGCTAAATGTAAGATTTGTAGTTGGAAATGTAGAAGAGCGAAGATGTTGCAGCTAAAGATTGACACTATAGAAAAGCATATTGGTAAATTTTATGAAAAAAAATCATAGACAAAAAGGAAGAATTAGTCATACGATGGAAATCAAAGGAAAAATATATTATTGTTAAGTATGTTGTGGATTATGAAGAGCATGAATTTTTTTTTTTGAACATTGTTGCATGTAAAGGTTCACTTGAGGTTCAATTTGGAAAAGCAATGGAAGGAGAAAATCTGTTAAAAACTGTTTAGATGAGTGTTGTTTTTCATATTTTTTTTAGAGGGCGTCCTATGATAGACTACCCAGAATATTCTGGTTTATTATCTTATTTGAATTTTCCTCACTATCCCTTGTCACATTGGTCAGTAAACGTTGGATGGATTGGGAAAACTATCTTGCTGTAGTGGGAAAGGAAGATTTAAAGAATAAAGTAAAAGAGTCAAATTTCATTGCATTATCTTTAGATGAAGTTACTATGGTAGACAATACTTCTTGGGTCTGTATGAATTTGTATAATATACAACATGTTCGTCAAGCTCATCTTCTCTATGTTTATAAAATGAAGAACAATTCAACAACACAAAATATATTTGAACTAGTCAAAAAATATTTGAATGAAATTGCAAGTATGGATGAGTTGAAATTGCGAAAAATTTGGTGTGTGTAGGAGCTAGTGGAGCTGCAGTGATGCAAGGTCAAAGGATCGGTGTTTTCACAAAGTTACAAACAACTTGTGCACCATACATTCTTGGCATTCACTGCATGGCCCACATAATGAATTTAACATTCAAAATTGTTAGCAAGTTTCCTATAATATCAAAAGTCAAAAATCTAGTCTGCAAGATCCACATGTACTTCTATCGAAGTCCTAAACATTTCACAGAATTTCAAAATTTTGCTAAGGGAATAACACCAAGAAACAAGCTTCTTAATGATTTCAATACTAGATGGATCTCCCTACATGGACCAACACAACAAGTTCTTTCAAAATGTCAATCTTTGATTGGAGTGATGCACGAGCATCACAACAGAGTAGATAAAGCTCCTAACCTCTTACATGGGTTAAGCGATATAGAGACACTCTTGAATTTAACTAGTCTTCTCCCCATGCTAGATGTGATGAACAAGCTTGTGAATAAATACCAAGATAGAACTATGTATATTAATGAATATGCTAATCTACATAAGCTTACATGCTTGGCCCTTGATCATCTATATCTATATCTAACACAAGATGGCCCAAATTATTTCATGTGGAAGAAAATTATTGATTTGAATGATCTTGATAATTATTTACAGTTTAATGCAAGTGGGAAATTATGCATCTATGTATGTGGATATGAGATACAAATGTACTAATGTAATATAGTCAGGCACTCTAGCAGAGAAGTAGCTGTTAACTAGGAAGATTTTCAAGGCATTGTTAAATTTGTTGGTGATAATTTGAAGGCAATTGCAAAGTTTCTTTCCTCAGAGATTCGTGAAAGATTCCCTCCACATGAAATAATTGAAGCCACGAGTATTGTGTATCCTCAATTTTGGGAAAACTGAGATAACCCCACATTTTTTCATGCTCAGGTAAAAATCTTGATCAAACAATTTTCAAAAAATGTAACATACAATGAGCAGAAAATAGAAGGAATTTTAGATGAAGCTAAGCTTAGAAAACAATGTGGGATTTTTGCAATAGCTATAAGGGACCAATATAAATCCATGGGCAAGGACAAGGCCTTTGAACCAGGATCAATAAAAAAGGTTTTGAAAAGCTTAGGTCAGAGTGAAATATTGTGTGGTTTGATATCAGAATATTTCAAACTTGTTGATGTATGCTAAATAATGATATTGGGGTTAGTGGAGGATGAGAGAGTTTTTAGTACATTGGGGTTTTTGAAATCAAAGTTAAGAAAAGAACTAGACAAGAATTTGGAAAATTGCTTGAGGATGAAAGGAATTGTTTATTATGTCAGAAATTTTCCTTTTGAAAGGGCACTCACAACTTGGAGGTCCAAATTTGAAAGAAGAGGGGTCGGGTTGTGCAACACTCCAATTCCAAAGGCTAGTACTAGTGGCACTGGTAGTTGCAATGGGACTCAGACAACCGACATTGACAAAAATGACACAATCAATGTTGAATTTGAGACACAGGCCAAAGAAAATGAAGAGAAGACTTGGAATCAAATTCAAGATGACTCTTTTAATTTATCTAATGATGAACGTTAGATTGATGACCCCCAGTCCATTTGGGAAATGGAAAAGATTCAAGAGAAATAGCGACTTTTAGGTATTTATATTGCACTTCATGGATCCTAGGATTAGATTCTATTATTCCATAAAATAGTTGATGATATTTTATATTGTATTCAATGAATTTGAAAATCATTGCACTTCATGATATTTTATTTTATATTGCACTTCATGAATCATATTCCAAATTCAAACTGTAGTTGATGATATTTTCTATGAAATTGTGATATTTTATATTTTATATTTTACATTAGTTCGTACATAGCACGCTTTTTGGAAATTCCTAAAAAGACAACTCATGTTTAGTCCACACATAACATTCAATGAGATGAAAAATGATGGCACCTTTGAAAGGCAAGATAAGTCCATAATGTCGCATGGTTGCTGAAACTTGGAACCTTAGAACCAAAGTTCAAAGTTTCAAAGTTTTCCAAACCTCCGACCCAATGACTAGAAATATGACCAAGAAAGACTTGCAACTCAAAAAAGTGAACCATCAACCATGTCGGGGAATAGGGGAATTATGGAAATTTAGAGTTCTGTGACAAGGTTATAAAACTCTAAGGGCTAGCGACTAAGGTCAAGAAAATCACCAAAACTGATCTCTTCACCAAAACTTAGTAGCAATGAAACTAACCAAAAATCCATCATTCCAATTCCAATAATAGATAATCCACGACATGAATTCATATAAATTTTTAGTGGATACGCTACGTATTCATGGAGATTGAGTATTGATTTGTGAATTATAATGCAATTTCACTAAGATTATGGATGCCTGGAATTAAAATCACCTTATAGTTCGTATTTTAATTGTGTTAAAAGTAAAACTTGAGCATGTGCTCAACTATTCATGAATCAAATCAATTATTATTATATTAATAACATATTAACAATAGTATTAGTAGCATATACAATAATGAACATAATAAAAAGTGTATCTAGAAGTTGAAACCACTAGTAGAATTTTTCTTCAAATGATATAATAAATAATATATATAATTGAAAATCAACACAAAACTGAACTCTAAATTTGAGCTTTTAAATTGATTATCACTATATCACATGAAGGAATACATAGACACATTGTCAATGCAAAATATTTCTCAAAGACAACTCTACACAAAGCTGAGTTGGAACTTGAAAACTCATATTATCAAAAGTTAAATCACTACATCACCTTTTCTAGAAACTTCCACTCTTCAAGTGTTGGAATTTTCGTTTGTTCTAACTGATGTTGTTTGAATTGAAGATTTGTTAACAATTCATGATTCAAATTAGAACCTATCTTGGATTCTTCAGTCAATTTTGCATTCAGGGTTAGCAATGGTTTGATGGAATCCAAATAGGTCACCACATCTAGGTTCTGAGGTAACTAGTCCAAATCAATCTTCCTTGCATCCTCCATCTTCTTTCTGAAATCATTCCATCCAACAAATCACTCATTTGTGTCAAAAGGCTCTGGTAAACCAAGCTCTGTGAAGTTCCTTAAATTTTCATTGACCTTCTTCATCTCTTATGTAGCCAAATACAAATATTTCTCTGTTTCATGCATTCTCAAACACTTTTCAATGACAGATGAAAACACCATTGATGTAGTAAGCTAATTAGTAATCCCTTTTGATTTCAAAACATTGTCACTAGATTTGTAGACTATTTTTTGAATTTTTTTTGCTAATTTCTCTAATGCCAGCACATTTTTGTTCTCCATTAAATATTTGCTGAGCTTCTTATGATGTTTTCTAATAGCATCAATCAATTGAAACATGTCACACAAATGATCAATCCCCTACATTATTTCATCCCAGATATTTTGTTTCATATGCCTCATTGTTTCTCTACAAAACATGAAGATAACTTATTTTGACAAGACTTAATTTCATTTTTTGCTTCCATTACCTCTGCCTCCAATCTTTCATTTCTTTTTCTCTCCTTCTCCAATTTTTGTTCCCACTATGCATTTCCATTTGCAATGCTTAGTCTTAATTTTTTTGAAGTGGATTTTTCCTCATCATATTTCTTGTTGCTCTCATGTAGCCTTTGCTTTAGTTCATTCGCTATAGTCTCAAACTCATTCTGCTTATCCTCTTTGCTTGTTAATGTAGAGGCAAATTTTTTTATTCTTTTTTCTAATTCATTTCTCTTGTTATTTGTTGCGTTCCTCTTTGCTTTCTTATTTTCTAGGTCTGCATGTAACTTTTCAATTTGATTCTGCAACCTTTTTTTCTCTCTATCTTTCTTTAGCAATGATGTGTACACCAATTCATTGTTCTTCTTTGATACAATAATTTTTTCAGTATTTTTGAGTCTAAAAAAATCCAATTGAAAATTGTTCACTTGGAATTCAAATGGAGCCATATGATTTGGTAGTCTATTTTGAATTGTGGGAACAAGAAATGTGTACTCCATGATTTATTTACTTGTGTCAAATGTGGGTAATACCATGGTTGTTGCAGGCTCTAAAGTTAAAGAAGACACACTCTCCATTAGTTGCTTATTTTCTTTTTCATTCAATTCTGAATTCTTTTTAAACTCTTCAATGTAATCAAAACTCGGGGATGTAGGAACAATGAAATTCTTGAATGGCGAAGGAATAGGAGTACTTACAATTTCTAATGATGTCATAGCCATACTAACTGGAATTGGGGGAGTTCCTGGAAATAACTCCTTTGTGGTGGATCCACTGGTAGTGTGACTTGGAGTTGGCCCTGTCAAAATCCTTTGCCTCTTCTATATGCCTTGATCACCTAGTGTTTCTATGGTATATTGTGTTGTTGTCCTCTTGTGTGTAATTTTTTGTTGTAGCACATGTTGACCACTACTAGTACTAGTATCCATACCATCACCACTAGAGGCAGTTCTAGTTGCACTAAGCCCTCCACCATGGGCATGTCCTAATTGTGATTGTGTCTAACCATGAGGAAGATGATTTGAAGCTCTAACAAATTGAATTGTTTTGGCTCTACTTGTTTGCCCTTGGTCTAATTTATCAGCTCCAAGGCCAAATTTATCAACTGGTTTTCTATGTTGTACATCTATTACTATAGGAATTCCTTGTCCTTGGGACCCCAAACTACCACCTTCATAACCCATTTTTTCAGCTATGGCTACTCTTGTAGTAAATGCTTCTTTTGTGGCCTCACTTAAACCAAGTTTGAAATTGACATGGCTTTCTTCTTGCTTATCATCATCACTTTCTTCACCTTCTCGTTCATTCAGATGCTCTATATTCCATAATTTTCTAAACTCAAGATCTTCTTCATTATCTCCATACTTTGTAAGAGCTCTTGGATCACCTAGGTACTTCCTCATAGACCAAAATGAAGTAATTTTTTATCATGACCAATTTTTTTCTATAACTTCCTTCTCTAGATAATTTGGCATTCTTACTCTACTAGATGGTTTATGAATTTTTTCATAAAAAATGTTGTACCTCCTAATTGTCTTTCGATGCAATGCCACATTTTTTGCTAAAAATTGTTCAAAAGAAATACCATTCTTAGTAGCACTTTTCTCCATTGCTACTTTGACCTCATCTCAAGAATCCTTGTTTCTCAAGTTTTCAAGCAAGGGTTTACTTTGATGTTGAATTCCACTTCCAACATTCTTATTGATCACAATCATTGATTTAATGGTGTCACATGGATCATATTGCTAGTGACAAATAACATCAAAATAAAATAAAATTCAAAAGATCATGTGCCACACTAAATTATTTTCTCTCAAATGCCATCCCTCCACATGAAAAAGGTAAAGAAGGAAATATGGTCTTCTTCCCCTGACTAGTAAAGTGTCTTTCATCAGTACTCTGCATTTGCCTTACATATTCCAAAGTAAAAACACTTTTTTTCACATGTATTGGAAGTTTGTATGGTTGTACTTCTGATCCATAAAATATTAGCACAATATATTCTTCCAATAAGTACCAATAAGCCAATTGTATTTATTTTCCTAGTTGAATGCAGTTTCTACATGACATAGGCAATCTAGGCATTGGCGTATTTGTAATTGCTTGATGCAATGGAAACAAAAAGTAGTCTACAAAATGACTGTAGTTCCTTCGAGAATCATGCAACCTTATAACAATGGCCCATTCATATACTAGAGCCATTTCGTTAAGCTCAAGATTACTATTACCATAAGGTTGAATCTGAAGCTTGTTGGTCTAAAACATTCCTTTGAATTTGAATAGAAAAAGATAGCACAAGTAGGTTGTGAACCTAAATGTCTTGGTGGAACCTCCTTTAATCATTAAAAATTGTTTATGCATGGATTCTATAATGTGCTTAATAAAATTATATTTGGCATGTGGAACACCATAATGGATATTATACACCATTTCAAGGAGGCATGCACCCACTTCCAAATTGCTATCCAGTCTGAGGAAAAATGCTAGCATGGAAATAGTATCCTGAACCCATGGTTTAAAAATATCCAAATCATAAGGAGGCTTATGATCACCTTTCAATTTGTTTCTATCCTGAACAATTTTATTTAAGAAAGGATTTTTCTCCATTTCATCCACTGCTCATAATCACTAGCAAGCTTTTCTAGGTCAATGTGGACATTTCCAGATTCTTTGGTTGTAAACCCCAAGGCCAACACTTTTCCAAGTTCTTCTGCATTAATGGCTAACAATTCAAGTCTTTTCTATCTTTATTAAAAATTTCTCTTTTCTTATCATCATAATTTAGGGCACAAACCATGATAAATTATGGGCAAGGGAAAACCTCATGTAACATCATGCACCCTAATCTAGTTACACATGGTGCATTGATACTATTAACTTGCATTTGCTTTGAAGCCTTATTTTGAGATGAAAATATAAGTTTTGAGGTATGCTTACCATAGGTTTCAAGATCATAAATATCATGGTATTCATCAATGAAACTTGGGGTTTCAAGCAATTTTACATAATGTATTATTTTATCTGACATTGCTCTAGTGGTATTGGTGGTAGACATGCTGATACAATCAACAATATGAAATTTAATTTTTCTTAATTCTTAAGCCTCTTAACCCTAAACCTAAGCTTCAAAGTTTGAAAAAATAAGATTTTAAGAAATGTCAACTTCAAGCAATGAAAAATATCCACAAGAATTCTTTAACTTACCCAGATTTTGAGTTTTGATTCTTGAAGTCGAAGCTATGTTGAAGCTTGAAACTAGGTTACTGGAATGGCTTTGTTGGAAGTGGAACTGTGGAACCCAGAACAAGGTGGTGCACTGCAATGAGTAAACTGAATGACACTGAAATGTCTACTTGTTACTTACAAACTACATAGTACACAATTATGTAGTACAATGTACATGGATGACAACATTTAAAACAAGCCATTAAAAACAATTATGTAGTCCTGCATTGACAACAAATTCTAAACTGTTGATCTTTGTTAATCTAACAGTTATAGGGTGATTCCAGAGGTTTAGGTTCGCAAGCGTAGCGCTCTATGCATCTCATTCAGGAATGAAACTACAACCATACATCAAATTTTCATCGAACAGTTGAGTAATTTATGATATAAATAATAAACATAAAACATGTGTTTTAAATTTTCTTTAAATTTTCTTTAAAACATGTGTTTTAAATTTTCTTTAAAGTTTAATGCACTAGGATTGACATCAAGACCAAGGGACTGGAAACTTAACATTTGAAAGGCCTTAATAAAATGAACTACAATGTCACATTAATAGTACATTACACAACCATTGATAGCACTTAACTTGCAAAGAACTTAATAAAATGAATTACAATGTCACATTAATAGAAAAACAATTTATTTTATTACAACTAAATTACATTATCACATTATTGCATAGTACAAATACAAATGTAAGCGCAAGTGCCAAGCTTCTGTTGGACCAATGGTGAAAATTTGAAAATGTAAATGTGATACATGTATCTATGAAAATAAATGAAACTTGTTAGGTCAACCATGAGATTTGAAAATAAACACATGGGACTTGTCGATTCAACCATACCCTTTTCGCTCTAAAAATAAATGCATGGGGAAATGGGGCCAAATCAAACTAGGGAAATGGGAGCCATGAAGATACAAAATGTACTTATCCCCTTTCAGAACCAAACTGATTTAGAAGATGAGGGATTGTAAAATTGTTCCCATGCAGAAGATGAGCACTAAAAATAAATGCATGGGGCTTTCTTGGTAGGCCATGGTGTCTAAAATTAAATGCAGGGAACTCGCCTGGCCAACCATGTTGGGGAAATGGGAGCTGTGAAGATACAAAATGTGCTTATCCCCTTTGAGAACCAGAGTCATGCAGACGATGAGGGGTAATAAAAATTCTCCCACCTTCTACTTGCAGCCTCCATTCATTGGGATAGCACTTATGTCCATCAGAGCTCCTCAACCTAGTTCAAAACCTTTTTGAGAAGTCAGGTGAACCAAATCAACTTCTTTCCAATTCCACCCATTCTAAACTTGAAGGAAATTGGTCTTTTACTTTGTAACTACATAATTGGAGGTAGGATAATCCATACCATCCCTAATAATACCACATCATCTTCTTACTGAATCCTTATTAAGTTATTAACCCTACAAAATGAAAACCCTTACAACAATTAAACAAATGATTTTAGTTGTGCTCACTATCCTTATTTATGGGCCAAAAGTGCCGCCAAAAGTTCCACTACCCACCTGGTACCTTGTACACCTCACACATGTCACATGTGAGCTTTGAGGTTGTGTATAATTACTAATGACTAATTAGTAATAATTGTGATTCATGTAGCCGCAAACCAAAAATCCAACTTAATCAATACCTCAAGTTGGCTACATGAAAAGTTTCAAACTATAGCTCAAGCTAACAAGCTATCAATTGTCAAAATTGGCAGTGCCACGCAAGCTGTTGATTGTCAAAATCATTGGATTATTGACATCATCATCTACGATTCTATAGTACATCGTGCAGTTTTCAATATAAAGCTATCCAATCAATCACTCTAGCTATTCATATGGTATTAATCCATGCCGCCCCCTAGTACCATAGCTAAATTGAGAATTTCAATAGTATAAATGAAAGGTAGAGTACTTCGATGCATTGAAAATAGAGAATTAAATGTCTCGTTTTACCTTAGTGATTATCAATGTCCTAGCTAATAAGTCACAATAAATTTTGCTCACTTATGATTAGAACTATATGTTGATTTTTGAAACCAATCATTAATAAAATATCAACTATTGATTTATGAAAATCTAACGGTTCTACTATTATTCTGGAGGTTTCAATTCAAAAGTCTATTACTTCGAGGATTTACTTCTGAAATGCATCTATAGCCATCCATCGAAAATTCATTGAATGGTCCCTCTTTTAAAACAAACTTTATGCACATGCATAATTTAAAATGGGGACATCGCTAGGTTGATGAGACTCAACCCTCAAGATTAAAGAGTTAAGATTTAAGGCTTTGTCATAAAATATTTTGGTTTGAATTAGGCAATATTAAATGGTAAACAAGAGCAGGATGACCAACAGACCTAAATAATTAATAAAATTTCAACCATTGATTTATAAAAATCTAATAGTTCTAGTGTAATTCCAGAGGTTGCAATTCACATATCTAGTGCTTCAGAGATATAATTTCAGAATGCAACTATAGTCATCCATAAAAAATTCATCAAACGGTCATGGTCCATAATGTCACGTGGTCACTGAAACTTGGAACCTTAGAACCAAAGTCTGAAGTTTCAAAGTTTTCAATACCTCTAACCCACCAACTACAAAGATGACCAAGATTGTAACGCCCGTCATGCAACCCAGAGAACACAGACAAAGCAAACAATTTTTTTTTTTTAACATTACAATTGAGCATACAAGAAACATTAACCATAAACATATAACACATTACATTACACTATTACACTTAGTTATCTGGGGCACGCGAGGTTACTTCACAAACAACTAACAACGAAAACAAAGATAACAACAACCCAATTCACCACTTGTAACTATATTCAATGATCACACAAGCTACACGAAAAGATAGAAGTGAATTATTAACTTTGGCAATAGAGTCTACTTACTTAGGTCAGCTTACATACCTCTTACATCTATTTTATCTACAAGTCCTTGCTCCCAATGCCTATACCTGCAAGGTCTACATGACTTGGCACACACGTTAGATCAAAGATAGTTAACACATGATCACTAAAAGGAGTGATATAAATCAATGGTAGTTTTTTTTACGTTACCGGAAATAAACGACAAGACTCAAACAAGACTCAGAAGAACAGTCCTAGGGGCCCGACCTAATGCCTCGGGAGCTCATCACTCGATGGCCTTGCCTACGTATATAATTCGCAGAGGCACCGTAGTTCGACAGCTTGAGCTGCTCCAACTCATTGACTGACCAACCAAGGGTTCACCCATAAGACTATCAAGGAGGAATCTACCCAAACACAAAGTAACACAATACCACAAATACACGCTAAACTCAAACCTCTATACGTAAGCATTATGTGACCCATACAAAATGACACACTAGAGGAGTGGGTATGCAACCCTTTCTAGGGTCCATTACCCCAGACAGTTTCCTAGGCGGCTGCCACCCACTTAGGTGAAGCCAAAGATAGAAGAACTAGGTAAGAATAGTCTTGCCACAACAAAATAAAAATAGCCTACTCAAATGTTTATTCATACTTGCACAAGGAAGGCCACAAGGCATAACAACAGTAGCCATTAATGACTCGCATTCACAAATGGAAGTCCAAACCACTCGAACAATCCAGTCAATCATACATACACTTAAAACCAAACCATCATAACACTTAGTCCACTCCTAAATCAATATAGAGTCAACGTTTGTTCACTATTTAGCTTACATAGAGCAATCTTAGACATTGCAAGTCATGAAGGGGAAATATAATAACAAAGAATGATAAATAGAATTAACCCAACCTACTACCTCTAACATGATCACCCATTTAATCATCTTATAACTAACTATAATTCACTACATAAATTCTACTCCATATTATTCAAGCTTACACTAACTACAAAGATATTATATCCTAAACTAGCATCGATTTACTCCAAGAACTCAAAACACTATATACATACCCTTAAGACCAATACCAAATCTTAACATATAATCTTTCCTATAATAGGAACTGAATCAACTATTAATTTAGCAATCTAATAACTTAATCATCTTTACACAACTTAACAAATGATATCGTAAAATAATATCCATTGGACAACATAAGCTAACTAATATATCTACGATGAAAATTGCCATAAATAACTTATCTAACAAAACTCCACTATTTTCAAGGCGTAAATATTCTCCAAAGCTAAGTTACTTAGCAATCTTACAAAACTGTTAAACAATTAAGAACATAATCATTTAACAAAAGATATTCTACTTGTTTATAAAATCCTTCTATTTAAACTATAAAACAATCTATTTTCACTAATTGAAAAGGGAAGTTATTAATTTGTATAAGAAATGAATCAACCCTCTAATAATTTAATGTTTTCCACATAACTTATCTAGATGAAACCAATGTTATAATTCTTAACAAAAGACCACTATGCTAGGTTTATAACTTCACCATACATATATATTATAACCAAAAATGCTATATTCCAACCTATACTCTTAAGGCATACGTATAATTAAATATACTAAACTATACTTTACTATATATATCTATATAGATTTAAATACCCTTTTAAATAATATACTCAAACATAATTACAATGACTGAATCACAATTATATATATACAACGAATTAAATATAACCCTTAACCTAAATGAGGAAATCCATTACATAAGGTGGTATATATCAAATTAAGTTACATAAAGGATTTCAGTGAGTTTCCACACGTGTAGACAAATGCATCATTTAACAAGTTAATGCATAAAACCATCTTCATATGCAATCATAGAAATCAATCCAAAATCTAGAGAAGAACTTAGCAGGCTTAGAAAGGATTATGCAAGGCAAAACATGAGGTACAACAGTGTCCACAAATGCAAGGAAGAAAGAAAACTATCATCAGCATTCACCTATAATTAGTAGGGTTGATGCATAAAGGGAGGGTACACAGCTATAAAAAGTTGTTAAGAACCACCAGGTATGGTCTGATTACCCCACTACCTCTAAATTCATCTCCCAGATTGTGACAAGAGAAATTGTTTGAGAGATAAATAGCGACATCATTTCTACAAGGAAAGACCAATGAATTCGAGGTATCTCCATCAGTATACGGCGCAGAAGGAAAATGAGATTAGAAACATATATAATTGAAGGCATTGAACTCAAATTCGAAGGCTTTCAAGAGGATAAGGCAAAGCCAACATTGAATGCATTTCTAGGAAAGTTAACTAAATTTTAGCAAAAGGAAATAATCAGCGACTACGCCTATATTGAATCATCATATTGCATATAATACATTTTACTTAACAATTAGCAAGTCCCAGACCTATGGTTGACTATTGATATGAACCAGAATGCAAGACTTATGATATATTCATAAAACACTAAACAAAGTATTATGACTGCGAAACTATGACTGAAATCTGCTAACATTTCCACTGAGAATCAAAGGGTACAGATTGCATGATAGTCGCAGTCAATCCACTAAATCTATGAAACATGTTTTGAGCTTATCATTTAAATCATTTAGAGACTGATGAGAAGGATGCGTTGATCATTCATTTGTAAATATTTTGTGTGTTGGGCAGATAAATTAGATGCAATAAATGGTCAGAGCAAGTCATCTACTATCAAGCATAATCAGAATACAAGTATAACTATCAAATCAATTTGAATACCCCAATCATCATAACATTGGAAAGAAAGAAAATTAGTACATATCGTCATGAAGAAGGAAAGAATAAATAAGACTCTGATATTTGGCTGACAACATCAGGATTTCGCTGAAGGGTACCACAATATCAACTATTTCAAAATAAAGCCATAAGGATAGATTTATTACCTTAGATGCATGAGACTAGTAATAGTTATATACACGCTTCTATAAGGATCTCAGTCACGCACACATTCTAACACACACCTTCATCGTTTAAAAAAACTAATTATTGAATAAGAGATGGACTTAGTTAATGCTGTGAACAACGCTAATAGAAATTGTGCATGGTCGATCATATAAAAGTTGTGATAGCCAAGTGAATTTGTTATCAAGGATGAGGCAATTCCACATACACAGAACTACAAATTGAAGAAATTAAATCTACAACAAGACACGTTAGAAATAACCCATTGATTTCATGGTATGCATAGATAATTGCAAATTGTAGGTAGATACAAATTAAGGTAGTAGCTGGAGACCGAATGCCTCCAAGAAATGTGATTTCAATGAATGGTCATCTTAAGCCTTATAACCAATAGAAGAAACAACACATGAAGCATTAAGGTGATGTGGCATGGAATCAATTTTAAGGTAAGAGTTTGAATTTCCAACCATGCCTCAAGCAAGGAAAAGAACTATGGTATCAAGGAGTGTCGAAGATCTGGTAGAAATAAGTGGATATGCAATGATGAACCAAGAACAAGCATCGTTCATAAATAATTAGATTAACAATTAGTATCCCAAAATAAGCATCTGACATAAGTGTATTTGAATCTACATACCTGAAATAAGCTTAGCATCTGCTATTCCAAATGTTCTATCTATCAGAGCAATGTCAGAGGATTCTTTTTTTTTTTTATCCCTTTTAAAATCTCAACCGCAATTTGGAAAGCTGACCATTTCGAGCTCTAGTTCTTCCTCCTGTTTCCTGCTCGAAGCATCTTCAATAAAAGTTGAGGTTTCTTGAACAATCTAAGTGTAGAGGAGGTGAATCCATAATAATCATTCTTGATCCTATTTTGAAGTATTTTTATACCAGTTTTTTCCTTCAAAACCCCCTAAAAATTTTCAATTAAAAGTCAAATAAAAGATATTACCCATTGTTTTCAAAAGCTCATAAAAATCAAAAAGCAATTATATTTTTAAAAGCAAGTTTTTTCAGATAAATCTCCAATCACATTCCTTCTTTCACCTTTTTCTATTTATTTATTTATTTATTTTTCTATTTTCAATATTTTTTTGTTTTAATTCCTGTTTTTACAACTTTACTTGTAAAGCATATTATCCAATTAATTTAAATAATTTATTCTGATAATTATCCTCAACCAGTGAGTTAATTGAAAAAAATAAACACAATTTATTATTTAATTAACATTTAATAAACTCATGACTTTTTCTAAAAAAATAAATTAAATAATTAAATATTTAAATACAATTTAATCTAACATTTTAATAATTAATATTACCCTTATTTAATTAATTAAATCTCAACGTATGAAATACCAGAAGAAGCCCTTGACCTATCTTTCTCTTCCGACTCCTTAGCCAGAGGAGTACTACATCCTCCCCCCCTAAAACTCGACTTACTCCTGGAAGTCACATGGCTCAAAATGGAAACATAACCATACTAGTACCAAAATTTATCTAATCTATAATTGATGTACACCCTCTTTCTGCATCATTGCAATTAGAATCACTATTCGGCTTCACATTTGAAAACAATATCTTCTTAACTACTTTTATTTATAATTCCTTACATCTCTTACAATAACATACTGGGTTTCAGCATTAATAACAATAGCAAGTACTCCTATTAACTCAATTTTCCATTTACACAACATCATCTTCAAAGTATCCTAGAAGGTAGAACACATCAAATGATTACTTGAAATTAACAAAAATACACACCATATCATATTTTAGTAACATATTTAAGTCACAATTTGCGATTCTCAATAATATCCAATCCATTTATACCACAGAGTCACAATATACCCACATTTAAGATAGTGTGGTTATCCCTCTTTTACATCAATAAGCAACAACACATAAGAAATATACATCTAACACATACATACACAATCACATCACTGGTAAAAGCACATCACAAGGCTACACAAGAGTCCATCTGGACACCGGAAAGCAGCATACTAATCCATGATACATAATCCATGAGCCAAGAGCCAATATCCATCTCACATAATCCATACCTCACACTCAGTGGCTTGATGGTGTTAGGCCACACACACATGGCGAGACCATCCAAACAAGACCACTATGACCCATCTCTTGTTGTACAAGGTGGTTAGCCTCCAATAGATAGTCATCACACATAGGTGGGTAGTGGGTCCTAGCTATAAAATAGCCTCACATACCCCCATCCTCAAGGTTCCCTGCGTCTACTTCCTCGTATACACTCACCAAGTCCGCCTCATACGTCCTTGGAGAGGAATCACAATACAATACATAGCCGACCTCAAAACAATAAGGATAAATTAGTTTAGCCACCAAGTCATAAATAAAAGAAAACAAGAATTCAATTTCAACAATAAAGAAATAATTGTGCACAATTTCAACACTAAATCAAATGTAACCACGAGGCTACGAGCAATAAGATCACAAGGTATGGCTAAACCATCACAATCAAATATAACAAAGTGTCGGCTTTCACAATCACTAGAAAATCATCAATAATTATAAAGAAAGTTCACAATCTTAGAAATTGCACTATACAACACTGCGTGACTAGATACTAGCCACCAAACGAGGAAGGAGGGAACAACGTCCGGCTATACAATAGCCCCCATGTGGTGCGGAGTGAGCACGCCATCCACATGACCCAGAGTGTGCTCCTCGGCTACACTCTGCCTCGCGTCGTCACGCGACATGGACTAACCAAGTGGCCCTCGCACTCCTTGGTTGCCCGCATAGGATGTGCACCTCGGCCTCCATCCTGCATCGCATCTCAGTGCGGCGTGGTCATACACCAGCCGGAGAAGGCACGCACTGGTCGTATGCCGCATGGAAGTGTGTCCGTGGCTCCGCAGAAGTAGGCACGCGCTAGACACACCCCGCATAGCGATACCTCATGGAAAAGGCACACGTAGGTACTCGCCGTCGCCAGAGGTATACATGGCCAGGACCTACCCATATGCTAACCGACCCAAACATTGTTGAAAGCAAACATGAGTATCCCTCTACAAATGTGTGAGGCCCCATTACGCTCATCACACAAGTAGGCTATCATAGCACATCTCATAGTGCACCTTCACCTGTCTAAGCACGTGGCATCGTGTCCTCGAGCCCAGCTCGCTACCATCAACAACACGGCATCATCACCAGTACTGTGTCGGAACATCAGTGGGGTGTGGCATCATATCCATTGCATCATGTCGGAACATGTGCAAATACGGTGTATGCAATACATATATGGGCATATCAATATGGGGCTACTCGAGCTTCACCTCTCATATGGACGAGGTTCACTCGCTAATGTCAGCTCAGCGTCCCTATGGACGGCCAGACCAATACTAACAACCAATGCTGCTATACTCAAAACTGTGGGATTTAGGCTGGCACATATGAATCAAGTACCCTGACCCATCATAAGGGGAAGTAGTGAGTACGTTTCCTCGGGATCGGTTGAGCTAAGAATACTCTGCGTCGCAATATGCGTACGCTACACACTCCGCCCAAGGAACTTTGTGGCTGCTACTACCCCTTCACAGATTGAGGGACTGGAGAACCAAAAGAAAAGAATCTGTGAAACTATCTTTTGGCTACTCATATATAAATTTCAACCACACGTGGGTTGGCCCTCAATCAGGTAACAAACATGCGACGCATGAATGGTATGGTTATTTCCACACCAAGAAAAACAATAGTTTTCCCATGGATGGGTACATAGTATCACCATCGCATGGCACACAAAGCAAGCACAGGGTACTCACAACACTCAATCAATGCACAGTTACTGGCTTCTCACATTTACAGGGGTTACAATTACATGCACAACTCCATTACTCTTCAAAAGATCACATTCCATAAGTACTATTTTCCATATATCTCATGATGCTACAAGCCAATATCATGATTACTATGATCACTTAACAACTCCAATTAATAAATTCACATTCACCTCTATTCATTCAGTATAACATTTTTGCCTTCATAACATATGCATATGTAGACTAACTTTTCTTCTAGATAGAATATATAAACCGGACAACATAATGGGCTCATATGAAACCAGAGTGCCCAGTGTTAGAACCTTTGCTCTGATACCAAGTTGTAACGCCCGTCATGCAACCCAGAGAACATAGACAAAGCAAACAATTTTTTTTTTAAAACATTACAATTGAGCATACAAGAAACATTAACCATAAACATATAACACATTACATTACACTATTACACTTAGTTATCTGGGGCACGCGAGGTTACTTCACAAACAACTAACAACGAAAACAAAGATAACAACAACCCAATTCACCACTTGTAACTATATTCAATGATCACACAAGCTACACGAAAAGATAGAAGCGAATTATTAACTTTGGCAATAGAGTCTACTTACTTAGGTCAGCTTACATACCTCTTACATTCTATTTTATCGACAAGTCCTTGCTCCCAATGCCTATACCTGCAAGGTCTACATGACTTGGCACACACATTAGATCAAAGATAGTTAACACATGATCACTAAAAGGAGTGATATAAATCAATGGTAATTTTTACTTTACCGGAAATAAATGACAAGACTCAAACAAGACTCAGAAGAACAGTCCTAGGGGCCCGACCTAATGCCTCGGGAGCTCATCACTCGATGGCCTTGCCTACGTATATAATTCGCAGAGGCACCGTAGTTCGACAACTTGAGCTGCTCCAACTCATTGACTGACCAACCAAGGGTTCACCCATAAGACTATCAAGGAGGAATCTACCCAAACACAAAGTAACACAATACCACAAATACACGCTAAACTCAAACCTCTATACGTAAGCATTATGTGACCCATACAAAATGACACACTAGAGGAGTGGGTATGCAACCCTTTCTAGGGTCCATTACCCCAGACAGTTTCCTAGGCGGCTGCCACCCACTTAGGTGAAGCCAAATACAGAAGAAATAGGTAAGCATAGTCTTGCCACAACAAAATAAAAATAGCCTACTCAAATGTTTATTCATACTTGCACAAGGAAGGCCACAAGGCATAACAACAGTAGCCATTAATGACTCGCATTCACAAATGGAAGTCCAAACCACTCGAACAATCCAGTCAATCATACATACACTTAAAACCAAACCATCATAACACTTAGTCCACTCCTAAATCAATATAGAGTCAACGTTTGTTCACTATTTAGCTTACATAGAGCAATCTTAGACATTGCAAGTCATGAAGGGGAAATATAATAACAAAGAATGTTAAATAGAATTAACCCAACCTACTACCTCTAAACATGATCACCCGTTTAATCATCTTATAACTAACTATAATTCACTATAAATTCTACTCATATTATTCAAGCTTACTAACTACAAAAAGACAAAACCAAAAGAGCTTATTATATCCTAAACTAGCCTGTCCGATTTACTCCAAGAACTCAAAACTACTATACATACCCTTAAGACCAATACCAAATCTTAACATATAATCTTTCTTATAATAGGAACTAAATCAACTATTAAAAGTAATCTAATAACTTAATCATCTTTACACAACTTAACAAATGATATCGTAAAATAATATCCATTCCACAACATAAGATAACTAATATATCTACGATGAAAATTTCCATAATAGCTTATTTAATAAAACTCCAATATTTTCAAGGCATAAATATTCTCCAAATCTAAGTTACTTAGCAATCTTACAAAACCATTAAACAATTAAGAACATACTCATTCAACAAAATATATTCTACTTGTTTATAAAAGCCTTCTATTTAAACTATAAAACAATCTATTTTCACTAATTCAAAAAGGAAAGTTATTAATTTATATAAGAAATGAATCAACCCTCTAATAATTTAATGTTTTCCACATAACTTATCTAGACGTAAACCAATGTTATAATTCTTAACAGAAGGCCACTATGCTAGGTTTATAACTTCACCATACATATTTATTATAACCAAAAATGCTATATTCTGACCTATACTCTTAAGGCATATGTATAATTAAATATACTAAAGTAAACTTAACCATATATATCTATATAGATTTAAATACCCTTTTAAAGTATATACTCTAACTCAATTAAAAGGATTAAATCACAATTTTATATATATATATACAACGAATTAAATATAAACGATTACCAAGCGCAACACCTAAACATCGAAATCCATTACATAGTGTATATATCAAATTCGTTACATAAAGGATTTCATTGAGTTTCCACACATTAGACAAATGCATCGACTGCCAAGTTAATCGCAAACCATCTTCATATGCAATCATAGAAATCAATCCAAAATCTAGAGAAGAACTTAGCAGGCTTAGAAAGGATTATGCAAGGCAAAACATGAGGTACAACAGTGTCCACAAATGCAAGGAAGAAAGAAAACTATCATCAGCATTCACCTATAATTAGTAGGGTTGATGCATAAAGG
>VDFB02369231.1:0-50653 GCA_007258455.2 Sequoia sempervirens
ACAAAGCAAAACATGATTCTAACTATAATACTCCAAATGCTCCAATGCTCAAAGTTATTCCTGCATGATAACTCTACTTGAATGTGGGATGCAAAATACAATGGAAAAGGGTTGTATTTATAGGCTTTTCCAAGCATATTGTGAGGTGGCAATGATCGACGATCCAAATTCAAACAAGAGGGATGAACGGTGGAGATGAAGCGAATCGAGAAGGTGTTCCCTTGACCAAAGACAACATGCCAAATGGATGGAGGAATCTCTTGACCAAATACAACATGCCAAATGGATGGAAGAATGAAGTATGTGAGAGAAAGACCATGTGTTTGAAAGTTTGTTGAACAAGTGTGTGAGGAATAAGCCATGTGTTTGAAGATAATTCTAATTAAAAATTAGAATTATTTAATTTCATGTGACCTTGATGAGGTGGCATGAAAATTTGTAGACATGTGCTTGAATTCCTAATCTGGGATTAATGAAACTTAATTAAATAAAACAAGCTTATGGAAATTTGTTTATTTAATTAAATTAGAAGAATACGATTTTAAATTTGGAGAATTAGAAAAGGGTGAACTATATAAATAAATTGAGAATGTATTTATACATAGTCGAATATTAATTAAATAACTAGAATTTAATTAATTAAACGTCTTGACTGATTTTAGGTGTATATAATATTTTTAACATTTTAATTAGTGTTTAAATTTTATTTTTTTATTTTTACTAAAAATAAGTCATTAGCACCAAGATATAAGATTGATTGTATTCTCAAAAAAATACTAAAATCTATTAGAAATTTGAAAAAAATATGTTGTACTAGAGAAGCATTCCATGTCAAAACAATATTTTTTTATATTTTAAATAATAATTAAGACAAAAATTTGTGTAGCATTAAAAAGTTGTGTTTTCAATAATGTAAGTTTCAAGATTTATTTCAAAATATCTATTTATCAAAATAAAATAAAATAAATCATGCATTGAAATTCTTTTTAAAAAAAAATACTTTACAAAATATGACATCTACTTAACAACTAAATTATAATGTCCCAATCTAAAAAATTATATTCAAAAAATTATTTTATTTTAATTTATTTTTAAAAATATAAATATAAAATATGTTCAAAAATTTGCATTCCATACATCATTTTAAAATTCAAAACATATATGTCACTTTCACTCTTACCTTAAATTTGATAGTCATTTATATGTCAAATTATTAATATTTGATAATAAATATAATATTAATATTTAATAGCAAACACAATGTTTAATAATAAATATAAGTACGAGGGGCGACCCTTTGGTGAAATGGTGGGGTTTCTTTCCTGTAGAGCCAACAACCAAGGTTCAAACCTCACGGGCTCGCTCTCCACCGCGTCAACAATGGAGTTTTCTTACCCTGGTGTTAAGGGGCGGCTCCTTAGTGAACTGGTGGGGCTTCTTGCTTGTAGTTCCAACAACCAAGGCCCAAATCTTAATATCTCTAAAAGTTTTAGGGGTTACCCTTTGGTGAAATGGTGGGGCTTCTTTCCTGTAGAACCAACAACCAAGGTTCAAACCTCGTGGGGTCACTCTCCATTGCGTCAACAATGGAGTTTGCTTACATTGGTGTTAAGGGGCGAATTGGTGGGGCTTCTTGCCTGTAGTGCCAACAACCAAGGCCCAAACCTTAATATCTCTAAAAATTTTAAGGGGTGACCCTTTGGTGAATGGCGAGGCTTCTTTCCTCTAGAGCCAACAACTAAGGTTCAAACCTCGCAAGGTCGCTCTCCACTGCTTCAACAATGGAGTTTGCTTACCTTGGTGTTAAGGGTTGGCTCCTTGGTGAACTGGTGGGGCTTCTTGCCTATAGTGCCAACAACCAAGGCCCAAACCCTAATATCTCTAAAATTTTAGGGGCAACCCTTTGGTGAAATGGTGGGGCTTCTTTCCTATAGAGCTAACAACCAAGGTTCAAACCTCACGGGGTCACTCTCCACTGCATCAACAATGGATTTTTCTTACCCCGGTGTTAAGGGGCGACTCCTTGGTGAATTGGTGGGGCTTCTTGCTTGTAGTGCCAACAACCAAGGCCCAAACTTTAATATCTCTATAAATTGTGGGTGGCAGGGTAGGCACCCCTCCAAGCTAGCAGAGGGGACGTGGTAGTTTAGGCCACAATGTTTGGTGAGAAGGGCATGTAAGCTAATGTGGGAGGGCTTTCATGACAAGTAGTCAACATGAATTGACATGACCTAGAAGTATGTGAGTTGATGGGAGAATTTTGGTCGTCTTTTCTGAGGCCCAGGTAGGTTGCATTCGCCTGAAGGATTTAGTACCCACGAAAAGGATTTGACACGTTCAGTGATGATCCATTTGTGGTAGCAACAACAATTTAGTACTTGACATTAATTCCTTGTGGGTTGGATTTAAGGCTGATTAAGGCTCTCTTTCATTTTCATTTTTAGTTTTCCTTATGGCTGTGGATGGTGGTTTTCTACTCTTTGTTTGGGCATGGTTTGTGCTTGGTTGGTGATGGCCAAGCACTCAAGATTTGTTATAGAGGTTTTGATGGATGGGTTGGCAAGATTTGGGATGGATACCCCAATTTCCTTGAAGTCATCGACACAACAAACCTCTTTCAGGGAGATCACAGACCAACAGTTGAAGAGGATTTTACTCAATAATGATCCTCTAATAGTTGTGGCGACTAAAATGATTCTGGGTTTTGGGAATTTGACGAGTAAGGAGTATGGGAGGGATAATTTGCATATCTCTTCTTGTTTTTTGGCTTCCCTCTTGGATAACCAGGTCACCAAGGCGGAGGCAAAATTACTACTTGAGAAGATGTTTAGGGAATATTTGGTGGAGGAAGTTGATGAGGTTCTACGTGTTGTGGTTGTTGGTAGAGGCATTCTGCGTCCCTACGATCTGGAGTTTTTTCGATGTTCAGATGAAGCTATGAAGTTGTATCCACTTCTTCTTGATTTGAGCGGTTTGACCCTTATGAAGCATAGGATGATAACGGTGGTGGCAGTGGAGTTCTTGAAGTTCTTTGGGATGAAGGCGGTTAGGGATGTTGGTTGGGTAAAATATTTTGAGGCCTTTGCTAGGGTCAACAATTTCATGTAAGTTTGGTACTAGGTAGTTCCCTGGTTTCGTAGGTTTGGTGTTTTGCTTTAGAGGCTTTTGGGTGGTGCTCTGTTAGTGGCATTGGCCTCTTATGGCCATCTTTGTTAATTCTAGTTTTAGTTGGGCATGTTGGTTGGTCAGTTAGGGTGGTTTCCCTCCTGGTAGTTCTTTTTTGGCCAATTTTTTTGGTATGTTGGCTCGAGTGGTGGATGGTGGCTTTATTTTCCTGCAATGTAAATGGTTGTAGACTGGACTTTTATTTAAATATTAATAAAATACTAATCTTACGTATCAATATATATATATATATATATAAGTATGAACATATGAAATTAATTTTTATTTCCATCATTCATTTTCCTTTTTAAAGTTTAAATTTGAAAATAAAAATATATTTTTTATACTACATTTGAACCATACGAATATAAATAAATAAAGAAAATAATGAAATAATATAGGCTAAGGTGAAAAAATAAAAATGTTTAAGGTTTTCTTGAGTAAAATGATAGGATAGTTAAATTTTATTTTATTTTTATTATTTGAAATTATATTTTTTCCATGATGGGGGTGGAGGGCCTAGCTCGATTGGCTAAAACATCATGTTGCAGGCAAGAGGTCATGAGGTCTAGTCTCCCCTCCATCCCCATGGTACTGTAGGGTGTGTCACGCCAATGTCACCGGTCACGTGAAATTTTTTTACCAGGTGTGCCACAATTTATATGGGGGCTACCTAATTCTTGCAGTCTAAAAAAAAGTTTTTCCATGATGATTTTACAATTGTATTAAATTTTTTTTTTTTTTTTTTATGAATAAGTATCAACATTTTTATTAATTAGAGAATAAAATACACATATTCACAAAAAAAGTGTGGGCGAATATGAAATCACACCCCTAGAGTCCACACAAGCAAAACCTAAATCAAAACATTAATACGAAAATAAAAAGGCCACTAAGCAACAAGAGCATTAGCAAAAGGTAGAGGTGGTGGGTTTCGGTCACCCAACCTACCTCATACATTAGCAAGGTTTAGAGTGATGTTGAAGGAGTCCCACCCCTCATCATATTTTTCTTTATCTTCTTCGTAGTCAGAGAAATAGCCAATGCTAGTCAAGGAACTTTGTTGGCATCAAACCATTTAGAATTATCAATAGATGACCATCCAATAGCACCACTAGGAGACCACCCAGATTCACCCGTGGAAGGCCACCCAAGAGTAAAGCCCTAAGGGGGAGGCAAGGCTAAGCACCACCAAATAGGTTGTGACACACTCTTATGACCTTAATCTCTTGGTGAGATGAGGGAGATACTTGGGGCCATGAACCTTAATTATCACGAGTCGAGAGACTCATGCCTCTTTGGCACCCATGAGAAGGTGAGAAACTCTAAGAAGAGGAAGGCAACAAAGGAAATTTAGCCATAACACAAGGGGTATTTCCCCAATGGTAAAGTAATTCCTAAAGGTGATCCACCTTTAGGGAAACCTTGTTGGCATGTAGTTGAATTTGTAACAATAAATTAGAACAGATAGTAGCTTTAGAAAAAATTGAAACATTTTAGTCAACAGTACATTGGGAAAAAATAATAGAATTTCTATCTTTCCAAATGCTAAAGAAAATATCCACCCTAAAAGCATATGAAATATGATTAAATTTATGGGGAATGCAAGGCCAATCCTCCAAAACAACTATATGCTAGGAAAAAGGCTATGGTCGAAAGGGTCAAAATAAATTATGAATCCAATTCCAATTTTTTTGAATGTAAGGAAAAATAGGAGAGGTGTTTAAAAGACTCCAATTATTCACAAAAAGGACAACGAGGATCTCAAATTCCTATATGAATTAGATACAACCCTACCAATAAGCCTTGAAAAAGAAAACACCATGCAAAGTAGGATAATTTAAGCTCCATAATAATAAACCAGACATTAAAAATTTTGTGTTGCCAAAATGAGATAGGCAACTATAGATGTCATCTCAAGTTTAAGTTGGGGACCATGGGTAAATACAAGAAAAGCCAACGATATCCAAGACACGTCTTGTAATTACAGAGGGAAATGTTTGGACCACACTTTTAATATTTCCACCATGATTTGCAAGATTGAATACCAACTTTGTGAACCATATTAGTAGAAATAGCCCTTATGATAGTTGTAAAAGTCTCATAATCTTGATGAGAAAGGCGAGATTTACCTTAATCTTATCCCAAGACATAAGACTCATAAAAGTTATGGAGAATAAATTGTGTGGGCATTGGATACCTTCTTTTTGAAAAGTTACAAAGCCCTTACCCATGGTAAATGAGCCAAAGGGTGACCCTTATCTTAGAAAAGAGGAAACCGACAAAGATAATGTTGATTGAGAGAAAGAACCTCTCTGAAACTAGACCCATTCCAATAAAACCAAGGCTTAATAGCCTCCCAAGCATGCCAAATGATTTTTTCCACAAAATTTCCTTCTATTTGAATTGCATCCTTCATGGTGAGAAAGGTTTGAATACTAATCCCCTTCCAAGCAAGTCGATGAACTGGGTAGCCAAAGTAAATGCAATGTCAAATAAAAATATTCGAGGCTTCATTTCTAGTGAGGGCACAAATAATCCATTGGACACAAAGAGATAGCTTTTACCATTGAGTGGATAATATCCCTAACCCTCCATAATCCTAAGGGAGGCAAAATAACTCCCAGGAAACCCAATGAAATTCATTTTGGTCATTAGATGAAGCCCAAAGAAAATCCCAAAGAAAATCCCAAAGAAGTTTTTCCAATTTCAAGTAGGAGGCTTAGAGGGAGCCCAACAGGAAGAATAATACACATGAGTGGCCATCTTTCTTGCCATGAAAAGAGACTTTATAATCTAGTGGGAAGCTTCTTTTCAATTCTGGAGATAACAACATGCCATAAGGCCACTTGAGAAGCCTGGAAAGCAAAGGGAAAGCTCAAAATTTTGAAGATTTCAATATGTCCAATCCATTTCCATCCAAAATTTTGAATCCATAGAGGTATAGGAAGAATAGATTATCAATAACAATGAGTCTTGTGTCATTAAATGGTCAAGATTGATGCTTGATAGAAGATGTCCAAACACTCAAGAGTTTCCTTGATATTTTTCTCCTCTTCAATGAGAGTGAGGAAAGAATCATCTGCAAAGTTGTCATTAACAAGTTGGGTCAATGAATCTAGCAAGGAAATTCCCCTGACTATCCCACAAGAAACCAAGCGAGCTAGAAGATACGTGAATCCTTCAACAAAAAGAACATGGAGAGGAGGGGTCAAAGGGCATCCTTGATGAATGGAGTGGAAGAGCCTAAAAGCATGAGATTGGGAACCATTGATAGTAATGCAAGTATAAGCATCAACAAAAATCATGTTGATAGATTAAATGAAGCAAGGAACAAATGAGAGCTTGGAGCATAACAAGAATAAAAATTAATTCAAAGCATCCATAAGCTTTAGCAAAGTCAATCTTCAAGAAAATAGCCTTTTACTAAGACTGTTTAGCCTATTCCCTGCCTTTCCAAACAACAATAATATTATCGAAGATATATCGGGACTTAATGAAACCCATTTGTTCAGGACAAATAATCTTGGGAAGGAGATGATGGAATTTTAGAGCCAAAGCTCTAGGAATGAATTTATAGGACACGATGAGTAGTGTGATGGGCTTCTAGTTACATATATCTTCAAAATTGTCAACTTTAGGTATGAATTTAATATTCCAAATAAACTTTATGAAGGTCCTCTCCAACATAGTCCTAGAGAGCCTTGTAGAATTCACATGGAAACCCATTGTACCCAAGGGAATTGTCATTAGCCATTGTGCTCATAGCCTACTTAAGATTGGAAAGGGAGAGAAACTGAACACAAAATGATTTTTGTGTTGAAGAAAATTGATAAGGAACAACTTGAAGGCATTCCTAGAGAACACACTCTCACTTAGGAGAATTTTCCTAACCTATGAAAACCTTACCATAATGCTTTACAAAGCCCTAGAGAATATTTGGCAACTCCTTAAGAACTTGGTCGCCATCCTTGCTTTTCTTGATGTCATGGAAGTAGATCGAACGAGGAGGCACTAAAGAAATTTATTCAAATTCCTATCTCCAACTTTAAGCCAATGAAGTATGCCTTTAATTTGGGCACATATGATAGAATGATTGTTTGTTATCTACTTCTTTTGCCTTAGCTCCACCACCTAAACTTGAAAATTAGGGGAGAAGGGGTTGGTAGCAAACACTTCCATGGCATGATTGAGATTTGAGGTGGTAGCCTCATATGAACACCTCCTAAAGATTTCCAACTAGCGACCATAGATGTGGAGGAAGTGAGATGTGTGTTGAATAGATCTATTCCACTACATAGTCCACCTAGTTGGTTGAGTAATATGACATTCAAGATTCCATATATTCCCAATATGGGCTAGTGTGGGTTGATGACTCATCAAGGAAGTGCTTAGAAAAATTGAGACTTGCAAGGTTGGGCGGTCCCACTTGCCACTCAATATGAAAATTGATGGGAAAGTGATCAAATAAGGTAACATCTTTTAGAAACTGCTTTTTGGCCGCTTTTTTAGGATGAATTTAGCTTTTTCAGTTTCTAAGCATCTGGGTTTCTTCGAAACGTGATTTTCTACAAAACCCAAGTCACAACTTTTTTTGGAGAAATTGCTTTTTCAAGGTAGATCAACATTCTATTTTCAACAACATTCTCCACTTAAAATCAAGAAACAATTCAACTTTTTGGCGGACGTGGACGAGATTTAAAGCAACAATCATCTAGAAACTTCCTTCCAACTTTCTTTCTATTCTTGTCTCAATTCTTATCCACTCTTTGAAGAAGAGAAAAAAAGAAATTTGTAATAGTTGGCATTTCCTATTTTTATGCTTTATTAGGTGGATAGATGTTTATCTTGTTTAATTTTAGAAATAAAGCTTGCATATTGGCAAGTATTAGTTGCAAAAGTAAGGAGATTTTAGGGTTCCCTACTCCTTTGCTTGTGTATAAATAAGGGCATACTTTCCCATTATTTTCTTAATGGTTATTGTGATAGAAAATTGCAAGCCTGTAATGCTGCAAGTTGTTATTCAGTGTTAGTTCACTTTGTGTAAGAGCAAGCTTGCATGCCTCTTTAACTGCAAGTCCTTGTTCAATGCATGTGTCTTGTGTTAATGTATTATGGTTTGATGGCTAAACTATAAGCCTACTTTGCTACAATCCTATTGTCCTAGAAGTGTAATCTCTTGTTCCTGAAGTCTGAGAAAATAAAGTCTAGTGCCTACTTTGGTGTGCCAATATAAAGTCTCAGATTTCCATTTATTGTGTTATGCTTATATGATCTTTATTTCAGCTTGCATTGAAAGTAAGTAGATTCGCATTGGGAGAAAATTTTATTTAAGTATTTATGTTAGAGAATCCTTCCTTGTCCATTTCTAAATATCTTGCTTTGTGTTTACTTGAGAAGTTAGAAACATCATTAGACTAGGTTTAGTCGTAGTTGAACTTCTAAAATAGAAAATATTAGCTAGGGTGCTTGAGTTTTATAACCTTGTGCTCTTAGCTGAACAAAAAGATAGGAAAATTAGTTTTAATTTACTTTCTTAAGCAACATTAGCAAAGAGGGAGCTTCCCCTCCTAATTCGAAGAGTAGTTTATCTGTGCATAGCTGTTTGTTTCTAATTTGCATTCCAGAGGTGCGAATTGAAACACCAACATGTCGTCCACAAACTGTTGGTGAGTTAGAGCTTCTACCCCTTGTGTAATTTGTAATCCTCTCCATAGGCCTTGTTCTTGCTTGGAATCAATATGCCTACCTAGGGCTTCTGCCATAATAATGAATAAAAAGAGGGAGATTGGGTCTCCTTGCCTTAACCCATTGGAGCTTTCAAAGAAGCCACATGGGTTGTTGTTAACCAATATTAAATATCTTGTTAAGGAGATGCACTGGAAAATCATTCGCAACCATTCTTGGTCAAAACCAAACTTCTCCATGATTCTGATTAATAATCTCTACTTTACCTTAACGTATGCTTTGCTTATGTCCAACTTTATCGTCATACTTTGCTTTCTTTCTTTGTTTATCATGTGGACAACTTCATTGGCTAGAATGATGCTATCCACTATATTCCTTCCTAGAGTGAAACCACTTTGGTTTGGTGATATGATCTTTTCCAAGACTTTCTTGAGCCTATTTGCTAAGGCTTTGGAGAGGATTTTATATATGTTATTGCATAGTGATATGGGGCGGTAATCACCAAAATTCTTGCACACTTCCTTCTTGGGTAAGAGTACTATCATAGTATTGTTCAAATATTTCACAATTTTTTTGTGTCTTTTAAAATATTCTATTAATTCCCATATTTCATTTTAAAAAATATGCCAACATTTTTGATAAAAGAAAGCTAGATACCCATCAAGACCTAGAGCTTTGTCAGGGTGGAGCTAGAAGGAAACCACCTTTATCTCTTCTTTAGAAAAGGGTTCCTTTAACATATGATTGTCTTCTGGCATAATCAACTTGGGTATATTTGCTAAGATTTTGCTATTATTGAGAACTTCCTTGTCTCCTTTTGGGGATAAGAATTTTTTATAAAATTTAACTACCTCTTCCTCAATACCTTTTTTCCCTTGAATCAAGATTCCTTCTGTAGATTGAATACTTGATATCTTCTTTTGGGCTTTTAAAATCTTGGATGTGTTATGAAAAAACTTTGTGTTTGCATCCCCTTCTATTAACCACACCTCCCTTGACTTAGTTCACCAATACTCCTCTTCCCTGGCCAATATTTCTTCATATTCAATCATTAGTGTTTTTCCTTTTAGGTAATCCTCCTAGAATATACCTTCTTTAATAACTTTATTATTTAGTGTTGACAATTCTTCCTCCAATCTCTCTTTTTCTAAGAAGATATTTTTAAAAATTGTCTTATTCCAATTTTGTAACTTTTGCTTTATGTACTTCAATTTTCTCATAAAAGTGAAACTCTTGGTCCCACTATACTTGGGGGCCTCTCTCCACCATTTACCAATTGTTTCAATCAGAGCATCCCTTCTAAACCATATTTTTTCCATTTTGAAATAAGACTTTGAGTTGTTGTTTTCCTCTATTAGTGAAATTTTAACTAGATAGTGGTCTAACCCGACTAATGGGATAATTTCTGCCTCTATAGATTCATTGCCTTCCAGCCAATATTGAGAATAAATGAACCTGTCTAACTTCTCTTTTATTCAATAATCACCATTTCACCTGTTTGACCAGGTATAAACACCATTTTTGATAGGTGCCTCTATGAGATTGTTATGGTGACAGAACATACCAAAGGCCACCATTGAAGGAGATGCTATCTTATTACCACCCAAATTTTCATCTATTCTCAATATTGTGTTGAAATATCCTCCTAATATTATTCTTTGCTTATTTATCTAGGAAATTTTTTGACTTAAGGTGTTCCATAATTTCTTTTTCTCCCCACTCTTGATAGGCCCATAGATATTGACAAGATAGATGTCTTTATTGTTCTTTACCTTCTTGATATTACATAGCATCCAATTTGGTTGCTTTTCAATTATGTTCACATCAACAATATTGCTTTTCCATAGTATTCCTAGGCCACCAATTGTTCTGAAGGCTTTGGAGTATACCTCCTCCCATCCAAAAATGTAAAAGACCTTCTTGTTTTCCTCCTCGATCTTGGTTTCTTGCAGGATAATGACATCTGTGTCTGCCTTTTCTATTTAGCATCTGATTAGATGCATTTTATTTGGGGCATTCAATCCCCTTACGTTCCATGTGGTAGTCTTCATGGTTCTTCTTGTTGGGAGTGCTCTGCTCCCTTAATTCCTTGTAGAAAGTTCTTGATGCTCTTCAACCCTTTCTCATGGGACAACTCCTCCTTGATTTGCATCCTTAACTTCCTCCCTTTCTTCTTTTTGTTTTTCTTTGGCAAGTCCAGAAAATTGTGCTATTATGTGTTATGCTCCTATTCTCAATTATGTCGAGCTTGTCGAATTCTTCATCCTCACTTTTTGATGAGAAGCCTTCTATCACCTCTATTGGTTGCTTGTAGGGGTGTTCCTTTGTTTGTGTGGGTACCACTCACCCTGGTGTCTCGCTATTAGCTTCTACTGTAAGTTTGTGATATTCTGCTTCCTTCTCTACAATTTTTTTTGTGTAAAGGGCTTGCGACTGGTGATGATTTTGATTGTATCTCCTGTGCCACCTTTTCCTCATGCCTTATAATTTCTATTTGGTTTATATCTAAGGCTTCCTTGGGGCTTGGAGACCTACTTTCCCTTATTGTTTTGTTGGTTTCCTCTTTTCTCCACACCTACTTAGTTTTTGAGGGAAGCCTTTTGTTTTTCTGTGTTATTATCTTTTGGGAGCCTTTTGTGTCTTGGAGTTTTCCATTCCTTTATTTCCATGCCCTGTTTCTAGATCCCTGCTTTGGATTTGAGATTTATTTCCTTAGGGATTTCTTTTATTGCTGCTATCTTAATTCTAGCATAAAGATAAGAGTTTTCTTTTAGGAGAGGAACATCAATTTTTACTAGTGCTCCTAAAGACCTTCCAATCTTTCTAAGCATTCCTTAGACCATAATTCTAGGGGTAGATTGTATAGTCTGATCCATTTCACGTCTGAGTATGATGTATGAGTTTGGGGATTGAAGTTAGTTTCCCATTTTTGCGTGTAGATGGTGTGTCCATCTATTTCCCATGTACTTTGCTTTAGAGCCTTATCTCTATTTTCTATGGAGAGGAAGACTACTATGAAGAAATCCTTAGGGAAAATTTTTATCCCATGGTTTTGTTTTATGCTCGATCGCGCCCATTCTTTTATTTCTTTTCTTCCCTTCCATGGTCTGAGGATTTTGCATATTATGGCTAGGTCTCCCAAAATGTTGATGTCTTCCTCTGTTTCCTCTTGGACATCTATTTCGATTGGCTCCCTTTTTTTTCCTTTTTCAAAGGTTTCATTATCATTCTTTGCAGCAGGATGGGAAATTTGTTCGCTTTTATTTTGCCTTCGGTCTTTCTTTATTAGTTTGTTTATGGTGGGATGGTATTCTGGTTGCTTGCTATTCTGTCCCTCGTTATGCGTCTGTTGGTTTTTAGGTTTTTCTGGAGCTTCTTCTCTTGTGGTTGTTGTTCGCATCTTCTTCTTGTCTATTTCAATATGATTCGACCAAGTGACAAAATGTGGCTGTCTAAAATCAATTAGATTGGATTTTACTTCCTCTATTTCTTGTGGCCTTTTTCTTGACTCGTCCCTCCTTTCCTGTTCTATTCTTCTTCTATTTATGTTGTTTTTTTAGGCCTCCTGTTTTGATCCATTCCCTTTGATTTTCCAAGATTATTAATTGCAGATTCGTATTTGAGTTTGTGTTCCAATTAATTCGCATTCGATGGATGTGCATGTAAGTTTGCACTCAGAAAATTCGCAAGCAGAGCTACAACCAAATTACATACAATTATTTTTTATTTAATATTTATTTTATTTACTTTATTTTTAAATAAATTCTTAAAGTTTAGGATTGGTTTATTGATCCTCTTCACATTAGTTATATCAGTATAATTATATTTAATAATTTTTTATTTACAATTATATGTAACAAACACATTATATCTTGATCAATAAATTTTTTATTTCACAAATAAAAAAATAACAATAACAAGATAAATCAAAATACTATTACCACTACTTAAAAACTATTGCATCCTAAAATAAAATAACTCTTAAAGTAAATAAAACAACTCTTTAATAAATAAAATAACTCTTAGGTAAAACGTTGTTCATGGCATAGTGTAATGGTTAAATTATGACATTGTTGTATCCACCAAGGATCAAACTCCCACCAGGCCATTGTGATTATGGACATTGTGCCCTTGCTGACCCATTGTGCTCGTGGGTTTGAACCTTCATGTCGATACTCTTGACATTCATGCCAAGTGATTTAGTGCTCCAAACACTCGTTGGATTGGTGTGCTCATGGGATTTGTGCTCCTATTGGGCTATTATGCTTATGGATTTGGACTATTCATGTTAATGTTGTGCATTTATTGGACTGGTATGCGCATGGGCTTTGTGCTCCCATTGGGCTACTGTGCTCATGGATTTGGACTATTCACATTAATGTTGTGCATTCATATCGGGGACGAGGTCACTTGTTTGTGCCCTCACTTGACTTGAACTAGGCTAAAAAAAGATCTCGTGTTACTGAAAAAAAGACTCTTAAATAAACTAGTATTTTAATTTTTTTCAAATAAATAAAATAACTCTTAATTAAATAAAAACAACTCTTTAAATAATAAAAAATTCCAAGGGGTTGAACTTAATTGATTAAAGCATTGATTTCTCATTATGGATACCCAAGTTCAAATCCTAAAGAGATGTCTAATATGGAATTCAAGTTGTGACTCTTGGTCTTCCATTGTTGGTTTCTAGTGTGGAGGTGAATTCTAAATAATTGGATTTATAATTGTCACTCTTGGTCTTCCATAGTTGGTTTCTAGTGTGGTTGCTCAAAGGGAGTTGATATTAGTCTCATGGTTGTGCTCATAAGAACTTGTATTAGTCTCACGTTGATGCTTATATGAGTTAGATACTTGTAAATGATTAATAGTATAAAATAATAAAAATAAAATAAAATAATTTTAAAGTAAAATAAAATAATTCTTATGTAAATATAACTCCTCTAGAATTATGTAATTTACTTAAGTATTTTATTTTATTTTGAAACTTTTAATGAATTTTTTAATTTAATTTATATTGTTTTTTTTTCTTTGTTGGAGGTTTCTATATCAAACCTACAATCGTTTAGCTATCAATATGAGAGCATGAGTAATAGGCTAAACTTCTTCAACGGAGAGTAAGAATTAAGGGATATCCATTTGGCCAAAGTTGTCCAAGGCTTGATCCTAACCTCATCTCTTATGATGTTGAACCTTACACTCAACAAGATTTAATTCTTGATAGAGTTATTCAAAACCATTCAACTTCACTATCAACGAAGAGTCCATTAACAATTTATTAAAAAATATTTTTTATTTATTTGAATTATTTTATTCAATGAAGAGTTATTTTATTTAATTTACTCACTATTATTTTTTACTTACTTAATTTTTTTAATAAATTGTTAAAAATTAAGATTGACTTATTGATCCTTTTGACATTAATTATATTTTTATAATTATATTTAATAAAATTTTATTACAATTATATATAACAAACATACTATATGTTAAATAAATTTTTTATTTAACAAATAAAACAAATAATAATGTCCACATAAATCCGAATACTTTAACCAGTACATAACACAGCTTTAAAAACTATAACCAGTACTGGTTATAGTGTTCGACCCATCGTGATTTTTTAACGTTTGCTTTATTTAATTTTTAAATATTTATTTATTATAAAAAAGCAACGGTATAATATACCGTTTAAAGAAAAGAAATGCGAAAGAAAATGTCTGTTGGGCGGAGGAATGACGTGAAGGCGACCGCGTACATGTAATTATCCGTGATTTTTTTTCATCGAAATACAATGTTGTTCTCGAAATCACATAGAATGTGGTGTCTCCGAAGCTCCTCGGACATGCTCACAGAAGTTGTAAGGCTGTCGTTACTAGTAATTAGAAGAAAGCATTAGAAATTTACAGATAAGGCAGCCAGCTATGGCAAAATCCAGCTCGTTTTCCAACTCCTTTACTGTCAATTCCCTCGAATATTTACCTTACAAAGGATATGGAACACACACGAAGTGTTATCTAAGATCAGGATTAAAAGGCCATATAAGACAGCGCAGACGGTCTACCCTCGCTGGCATCGTTGCCATTTCCTCTGTTTCCTCTTCTGGTAAGCATAATAATAGGATTCAATATGAAATAGAACTAATTGAACGTTGTTTTGTAATGGTTTGATGAATTTATGTGAGTTTTGGTCTTCACAGTAATTGATGCACGAATTGCTGCTGCCAAGTCTACAGGAAGGTTGGACCTTAGTGAATGTGGTGCGTATATCAAAATCTTGGCTCTTGAATTAATGATGATTAGGATAGATGTGGTCGGGGAACATAACTGAAGAGTTGAAACGAATTCTCAATTTGGGCATTGGTCATTTAATAGAAGAAGCATCATCCAATGCATTCATATCCAAGACTTAAAAGCAATTTCCAAATGAAGTGAATGGAGTAGATTCTTAGGTTCGTTTTTATTTGGTCCATCTTTTCTTTTTTTGAAGTAGTAACCGGGAAATTGGGAAGCCCCTAGGGTTCTAACAATTTGACGGGCACTCCCCTATAACTCCTGGGCTGAAAGTTAGATCCACTGTGAGTGTTATTGCCAAGGTTCAAACATACAACCATTATTAATGTCTATCAATGACTTAATTATTTGGCCTATATCTTTGGGGTTTCTTTGGCTCATTATAGGACCAGAGGTTAAATTGAAAATTGCCCTTCACCGTGGCTTGGGGTAAGTAACATGGGTAATACTTGAATTTACACTATAATTGCTACACCACCATGTCATCCCTCAGATTCATGTATTTGTATCATTAATAAATATACATTGTAATCGTTACACAAAAACCTTGCCATATATCCCATGAAGTTATGGGTCACCTTATTGCTTTGAGAGGGATTTTGAACCTGAGCATCCCACACTGCAACTTTATAGAATGGAACAGATTATTGCTGCAGTTTGAATTGTTTATTGAGAAGAATTATAGAAACACGAATGGGTTGGCAGCATATGGAGGCTGGAGAGTACCAAAATTGTTCCTCTAATAAAGTCCACTTTCTTAAAATTTTTTTCATGCAGACTCTTTTTATATCTTTAGAGTTCTTTGGTCGGTTCTCAATTATCTAGTCTATTCAAATTGTTATTTAATGATGCCTCTCTTTTATCAATGGAGATCTGCACCAAGGCTTGCTTAACTGATCACGATACTTTGTCATAGGAACCTCAAAAGCTGGTCCTTGTAGCTTTAGTTTCCTTGACAAGTGAGCTCAGATATATTATGTCACACAAATAATGTTGAGAATAACTTGGTAGATGTTGGCATTTAGGATACTGATATGTTATCCAATTTTAAAAAATCCAATGCTTTTTTTAGTTGCAGCAATTATTTGTCCATACATGGCAATGAGCTTGATCTTATGCACTAAAATATTGCAGGAATAAGCGAAGTTCCCAAAGAAGTATTCTATATTTTAGATCTAGAGGACCTTTCACTCTCGGGAAATAACATCAGTATCATCCCCAATGAGATCAGTAACCTTAAAAAGGTATGCCTTTAGCTTTTAGTTTGAACTTTGGAGCTATATGCTTTATTTGGTTTTTGTGCAGTACCATAGACATTTGGTTTTGTATGTCTCATACTGGGTATATGCAGTCCATGAGATCAGTAACCTTAAAAAGGTATGCCTTTAGCTTTTAGTTTGAACTTTGGAGCTATATGCTTTATTTGGTTTTTGTGCAGTACCATAGACTTTTGGTTTTGTATGTCTCATACTATTAAAGACATTATATTTCAACAGTCCATGAAAGTGTCATAATGCTTCTGGCAGGTTGCATGATTATTGTATTAGTGTTTCAGATCACACTCCATGCCTGTCATCAGAAATAGGATAAAAGATGATGGATTGTGGAGTCTTGCATTCTTTTCAATCCCTAAATTACTTTCAAGTTGTATAAATAATCTAATAGTTTCTGAGTGTTATCTAGAGTCTTGCATTCTCATACCTTAGGATTGTTGCCAAAATGTTTCTGGACCAAAGTAGTTTTATATATTTCATAGATTGTTTTAAGTTGGTTTTCAGATAAGAGTCATAAATTGTGAGAATATTAAGTGATTTCTTCCTACTTTTTTTTTTTTCCAGAATTATTGACATTTTGGGTTTAAAAGAGGATGCAACATTGCTTATGAAGTAACTTAGTAAAGGCATGGGAACTTTTGAGTCTGACCTAGCCATTATTGCCCTTTCTAGTTTGGTCTCCTCTTTTTAACACTTCCATTAAACATTTTTCTATTTATCTTTTCCTAATTGCTTTTCTTCTGACAGTACGTCTTGATTGGGCTTAGCATGCTTCATTTCTTAGTGGAATGACTTTTCAGCTTCATCACAGTACAGGTTCCTTTTGCAGTTGTCTACAGATCTATCACTAATTTTTGAATCAAACTGCCATAGCAGTTTGAGATTCACATGTATACTGTTTTGTTACATTCTTCATTGCCCAAATCTGTTTTCTTCACCAAATTATTTCTGGATTTTGGTATTAATGTTTCTTGCAGCTATTGTTTATTCAACTTCACCAGCAGAGCATTCATGAGATTTCCAAAGACATTTCCCAGTTCCTATCATTATTCTTGCATGCCTCTACACTGTTGAATGTGATCCCTAAAGCATTAAGCTTCTTCTAAAATAGTGCTCCTTCAGTACTCCTGTCGGTTTTTTGTTCTATGGTTAAACTTTTTCCCGAGGCCATAGCTGGCTAAATTTTTTGATTAAACAAAGGCTTTTAAGTTATGAAGGACCATTTTAATTTGCTTTAATACAATTACGTGACAAATACAGTCTGTATAGAATTGAAGCTGATTAATGATAGATGCTGTTCATTTTGAAGCAATTAAAGCTAATGCATGAATTTAGATTGCATTCATTAGATTTTGAATGGTTCTCAATACTTTTTACTGATAATGAAGAATTACAACAAGTATCAAATGAATTTCAAATAGTTTTCATTGTTTAATAAGGTTAGTATATAATAGACAGCTGATATCTGAAACAATTTTCAACATTCTCAGCTTCAAAGAAAGGAAGAAAGAAAGAAAGAAAATATATTAATCTCCACAAATGACCAAAAATAGACTAATGGGACTGTAACCTAAAGCAGGTACAATAGCAAAGGGCAAGAGCAAAAAGAGAGGCCCTAGACATAAAGTATACATACACAGTAGCTAACCTTAAAAAAGGGCATACCCACAAGAAAATACAATAATAAAATAAAAAAGTGGGAAAGACCCCAAAAGCGTGTTTGGAAAGCATATTAGTCATTCAACAATATGTAGAAAAGTTTCAAACTGTTACTGCAAATGACCTCATACACTGATAGTTCAAGGGCATGCTGTTTTTCTGCCAGATTAACTAATGAGGTTATTAAGATTGTGCAGGTTTCTTCTTCATTATATGGTGACATGTGCTGTATTGCTGATTCATTCCTATGGTACTGCTTGTGAAGACAGAAGATTTCTTTGAGATGGAACCATTTTGTGGTTAGATACAAAGGAAGATCCTAAACCATTAAAGAATTTAGAGTGTATGTCAAAGGAAGTCTTAGATTTTGAAAGAAAATATGTCTTTCATTGATTGTGTTACTTTAACAAAAATAGTCCTGTATCAGTATGAATTTATAGTTATATTGATGGTAATTTGTTTTTTGGATTAAATGTCAAAAATGGCAGTCAACTTTGTAAGTTAAAGAAAAGTCATATTGAAATCTGATTGAATGAAGTTCTGATGAGTTTCTAAGTTTTTAGTGTTTATTAAGTGTAGTTTATTTCCACAGAAGCTACCTAGCCATAACCTAGCTTTTGGCCATGCTCAAGAGTCCATAGCAGGTAACTAAGTATTGGAGAAGCTTTTCCAAGTCCAAGGTTCACATCAAGTTTTGGAATTGGAAATAATAATACAGGTGACAGTACACATGTAATGTCCCAACTCTAGTCAGTTTCAGGAGTAGTTGAGTTAGCCTATTTCTTGGACCCTTGTAGGCTGACAGGATCTGGTTAGGGGGTTAGTGGCCGTTTTGGTGGGTTTTGACATTTCCACCTCTTCAGTTTAGTGTTGGGCTTAGTGCAGGCTTTTGCAGTTCAGTGTTCGCTAGCTTCTAACGACACGTTAAAACATGAGAATTGAGGGAGATATTAATATTTCAGTGGTTGGGTATTTTATCGTCTATTGAGATATTATAAAGTTATTATTTGACTTTATAACATATTAAATCCCACTTGAAATATTTGTACTTTATGACTTAAATGTTAAAGTGAATATTTAAATTCACTTAAGTCATTTATTTGGGCCCCCAACTATGGAAAAAGGTATTAAATACATTTTAAATGTATTTTAATGCAAAAGTGGCGTCACTTCTTGGAAGTCGTGCCTTCTTGAGGTTATAAGGCAAATGAAGCAAATCGACCTCATTATGTTATGATTATTTGACTTTGCTTCAAAAACTTATCTTGATTTTTGTTTGAGGGCAAGGGTTTCAAGATTTCTTCATTGGAGAGTGACAATTCTTCATTGATCTGTGATTGTGAGACTGTGAAATACTAGTTGAATCGTTGCTACTGAGGGAGCTTCATATGGGAGTTCATTTGTGCTTACATTAGAGTTTTCTATTCAGTATTTACCTGTTTGCAATAAGGAAGAGGGTTTCTTCATCAGGGACGCCATCTTCATCCAGTTTCCAGCTTTCAATAAAGAAACTTCTACATCTTTTAGAGGCCGTACTTTGCATTGGGAGGCGTGTCATTTGGGGATAGGCGTATGAAGCAAGAGGCTAAAACACTTCTCTTCTGGCTCCTGCCTAGACTCCATCCTAGGCATCCAACCTTCTTAGCACATTTTCTCCAGTTTCTGTGTGGGAGAAAGTAGATCCAAGCTCCAGGCATGCTATTTCTTAGTTTCCAGCATATCTTGCCTGGCATGTACAGATCCATCTTATTTAATTATTCTGGAGGTTTCCGGGTATGTTGTTTATATGCAATTTCTTTGTATGAATTGCTAGATCCTCAATAGTATTGCAGTTGTTCCAAAATTTCTTGTATTTCATCTTATTTCCCTTTTTTATGCTTGGCGCACCTTCTACTTTTGTCTAAAATTCTTCTTAAAACAATCAAAAAACACAAAAACAAGTCAGTGAAAGTTAGAGGTTGAGCTGGAGCCAGTTAGGCTCATCACAACACATGAACCAAAGTACAGGTGTTGTTCTAAGAACCAAGTTTGGAATGAATATGGAGAATCAGCTTAGTCACCTATCGAAAAATTCAGGGATTTGGAGCCATAAGGTATGGGGTGGATGGTATTGGGAGATCCCCATGAAGTGGCTTAGCTATCATATTTTTCCATCTAAATAGTTTAGATGTCATTTTGCATTTTGTAATCTGTTTTCCTAATCATCTTCTGCCTTATTTTATTATTATTATAGGAAAACAGATGCAAAATGCTACAAATCCTTGGTGTGATTGCAAGGATTTGTGGATATGAATTTGACAATGGCAATTTTATGGTGGGAAGCTTCCTCAAGTAGTTCTCTAAAATTTTGGTGGTCAATAAATCTTATAACTCAATAACACCACAATAATGATGCCAGGCAAGGGCGAACATCATAGCAGTTGCATTGAAAAAGTCAAAATTTGAGTACAATCATAATGGTATCTATACATCAGGGTTTACTTTAGCTAACTTGCAATAGGAGTTTTAAATATGAACCCAATACATATGACATGAAATATTGTAATATCTATTATGGATTCATGCTGTATTAATGTTTGGAAATTTGAATACCAATCTGGAGAGCATCCATAAATCAGGGTTTACTTTAGCCAACTTGCAATAGGAGTCCTAAATATGGCCTCAATATGCACAGTATAAATAGCAGAATATCTAGAATGGATCCATGCTGTTGTAGCATTCAGGTACATTCTAGATAGCCAAATATGGATACAGTAGAATCTAGGGGTAATAGAGAGGTTCTAGTAACTTAGGCTCAGAGTTCGACCATGAGCACTTCATCAAAGTTTGTATAGAGCTTGTGTTTTGACGATCTTTTAAGTTTGTTTAGTATCTCCAGTATACTTAAATATAAGTTAAGTAGTCTTCAATCCTCAGTTCATTAATTGGCCATATTGTTGTTTGGGAGACATGCATATTTATTTGCTGTTTGTTTTTTTCGAATTTAACATAACAAATGAAAGATCTTATTATTCACAGTTGTGTAGACTTGGTTTGGCTGGAAATAGGCTGGAGGAACTCCCCACATCTATAGGAGAGCTGAAGCAGCTTAGAGGCCTTTGGGTGCATGGGAATATTTTGAAACATCTTCCTGAGGAGGTGAGTTCTGATTTCCGAAGGTTTTGATGATTATTAGCAACACATTAGATATGGATTGTTGTTATTATCTTATCAGGGTTTATTAAATTGTGATCAGGATGTGATTAATTTGTAAGTTGGGCACAATATTTATTGCCCAGTAATGGAAACGATTTATTCATTTGTATTTGTATTACATCAAACTTTTTGAGGTTTGTTTGGAGTTTTGAATTCATAAATACTCAATGTTCAAAGGCAGTTATAAGCAAAATTTGTTGCATTAATTCATTTTTATTTAAGGATATTTTGTTCTCTTGGAGAGTTTATAGTTTTAAATGAATAGGTGACTTATTTAATTGTTGTCTCTTTTTCATCTTACTCTTCAATTTCCATGAGAGAATCAATTTTAATTTAATAGATGTAATTATTGCTTTCCTTATCAATTACTTATACTGTTTGAAAACCAATCTGAGGAACTATATTCAAATACTCACCTTGTCAAAAAATTCTATTTTATGTATCAGGTTGGTGACCTTTCTCAATTACGCATTCTAGCTCTTGCAGGAAACAAGCTCAAGAGCCTTCCAAATGCAGTAGTGGAACTTTCTAATCTGCAGGTAGGTTTTCTGTTTCACATGTATAAGTTTTAACGATGTATGAACTGGAAGTTCACACTGAGGTCAATATGACATTTGTTCTTTTTGTTTATTCATTTAACAAATGGTGAATGATTTGCAGGTTCTTTCAGTTTGTGGAAATTGTTTGGAAAAAATTCCTCCAGGTACTATGCATTATGCTCTTATTTCTAGTGATAACATTTACTGTTTTTCTTCCTGATGTGTGAACAGCGAACAAGTGCTACATATGAAACAACTAGAATATACTGTTCAAGAGTTAGACTGAGAAAACATCTGAAATTTCCAAGTAACTTATCTTTTCCTTGTCTGGTTTTGTTATTATTGGAGTACAAAAGAATGGTTGAACATGTTAAGAATTTCAAAATTTAAAGGGGTTATAATGAAATATTATACACTTAATCTATATTTGTTAAGGGAGCTTGGAACTGTGCTTGGCATAGAGGGGATAAATTATGAAGTTTGGGCACTATTTGCAGTGCAGTTGGCACTATGTAAAGGGGTAATTGTGTTATGAAAGTTCATCTAAATAGAAGGATGAAGGGCTCAATCAGAAGTGGCGCCTTTTGAGGGTAGCAATGCCCAGCCCAAACTCTGCCTAAGCAGCTAAAAGGTGGCAGTAAGCCATATAAGTTCTGCCTAAACCCAAAAGGTGGCAGAGACAATCACAAACCACACCCAAGGGAGAAGATGAACAAATCAATCAAGTGATGCTATTTCAAACTGGCAAAGCCAAGACAAATTTCTGCCATATATCATCTTAAGTGGTAAAAGCATTAGTGAATTCTGCCAGACCTAAAAGGTGGAAAATATCAAATTTATGTGCATAAAGATGTGGTTAAAATCTTCCCAAATCCTGCCCATCACTTGGAATATGTATAAAGTGTTAAAAGGACCCCAATTGAGGCACCGAAAGGACCTATAGTGTCTGGTAGCAAATCAACTCAGGAATCAGGTCCTCAAAGATCTGTTTTGATAGGGTTATCAGCAGTTCTTCCAGCACTTTTTACAGCAGTATTTCATGTACGAATGATGCGAAAATACTTTATTACACAAGCAGACAGCAGTATTTCATGTATGAATGATGTGAAAATACTTTATTACACGAGCAGACTACAACTCGATCTGATATAGAAATAACTTAGTTGTTATGGTTGCTCAGATACTAGAAGAAGTCCATGATGTAATCTTAGAATAAACTGGGTTGATGGATCAAAATTTGAAAACTTGAGTTCTAACTGCCACTGTAGCTGGTGGTCAACAAGTGGCAATCAACAACTGCCAGGTGGCCATCTCCTTTGGTAAAGATGACTGGTATGATTGACATGGAAATAAAAGAATGAATGGGAGAGGGGCTTGACGTTTTTAGCTCTTTGAGTGTCCTTCATTTGGTTTTGCATCAGTCTGGTCAGTACACCAAATTAGAAGAGATGGGGGAGTAAAAACTCTCGTGGGAACAAATCTTGTGTAGATATGCATTAAAGGAAACCTTGTGTTAGAGGGATAAGGGCCACAGTACACATATGATCAAATTGTAGTTCTGTTTTTGTTGTACCCCAAAATTAAATTTTTGTTACACTTAGACATTTTGAAGAAATGAGTAAAAGTCTTGTTAAATCAGTCAAAAAGGTCAGAATTTGTGTGTGCACGTCTTGCATGAGGGGTCAAAACACAAAATTTTCAATTTCTGACGATCTGGGTCTGCTAAGAGCAGCTTAATCAACAAAACCCAGATCTCAGTTTTTCATTCCTAAATTTTAGGAAAATTGCTATTTTTAGAAATTTTCTAAAATTTTTAACATTTTCTGGGTTTTTCTGGGTTTCTTTGGAAATGGATAATGGCAAATTTTTCTAAAAATAGAAAGTTTATCCGCTAGGGTCCAAACTGATTTTGATTGGTACAAATACGTCCATATCAGGCTGATGCAGTAAGAATCTCAAAATAGTCAGTTTTTCCCTACTGGGTCTATTCTGCTTTTTCAGAAGCATATCTGGAGCTCCGAGGTCATCAATGGAGGTTAGCCGACTGTCAGGCGTCAGATCCAACGTTCGAAGCATTTGACAGAAGATGAAATGATGAACATGCACGAAGAACGAGAAAGAAAATTGGAAATTCATGAAAATTTTCTAACACTGCCAGACATGGGCGCCCCAGTGAAGAAAGGGCGCCCATCTTTTTGGAGCATCATATGATAAAATTAGGGTTTACATCTCCAATCAAAGTTGCTTAGTTCTTTGCCAGCTCCGCAGCGAGTCCGACGGTGTAGTTATCAGATTATCCAGTCATTTGGGATTCGAAGCTGAACAGGGAGGATCCAAACTGATGTCAGAACAAGAGCAAATGAAAAATATCAAAAATTGACTAAGTGTGGAGGAACTGGGCGCCCCTCGTGAAGAAGGGCGCCCAGCTTTTTAAGGCACCTAACTCAACAGTTAGGGTTTGCAAATGTGCCCGTCCTCTTCAGTGCTCAGCCAGCTTCGACGTGCCTGTCTTCGTCAAATCATCCGACTGTTCAATCTCCTGCAAATTCAGATCGAAGTCAAAGGTATAGAATGAAGATTCCAAACTCGAAGTCGGAAAACAAATAAAAATGACGAAGTCTGGTGAGTTTGGGCGCCCCAGGAGGGAAAAGGCGCCCAAGTTTTCAAGGAGCTAAATAGAAGAATTTGCAGACAAGTATCTAACGTGATCTCTTCACAACAGATCCAGCTTTCAAACAAGATACTCAGCACGCCTATCGGAGGTTGCAGTCGCCAGATACAAAGCACCAAACAGGGAGTCACGAGAGCTTAGAACAAAGATCCAGAAGCAAAACACAAAAAATGAAAAATAAGCTAACCTTGGTGAAGATGGGCGCCCCTGGAAGGAAAAGGCTCCCATGAATTCAGAGGTCAAGATGAAGTCATTTGCCAGAAATGCCTCCAGAACATCTTGCTTAGAATCAGTCAAGCTCCGCTGTGAAACCTTCAGCTCGCCTGTCGGGTCAATCTGTCAACGGGAAATCAGAGGCGAAGTAGCATGTCGAAATGAAGGAAAATTGAAAATGTTAAAATTTAAGAAGGGCGCCCAAATGTTCATGCCTTAGAGAAATTTTTGAGATTTTCAAAAAGTTTCAAAATTGTAAAAGGAAGATGGCGTCCAAGTTCAAGGAAGCTGAGTTTTAGGGTTTTGGAAATAAAAGCAAAGAAAACAAAACCTAATCCAAAGCCCTAAATTCTATTTAACATCATTCTTTCATGTATTTTTTTTGTTTTTGCAAGTAGCATCCAGAAGAGAAAGTTGGAGCAGCAAGTTTGAAGAATTTTTGTGATTCAAGAATCCATAGTTGCTGGTTTTACATGAGATTTTTCAAATCAGCAATCATAAACCCTTGCTTTTTCAAACTTTGTCATCCAGAAGATTGAATTTTTCAAGGAGAAGGCCAAGGCATTCCATTTTTCAGTCATCTGGGTCTTTTTGTCTCAATCTTCTGAAGAATTTTTCAAGAACTTCATCAAGTTGCAGCAAGTGCTTTTATTTTGCATGTTAGTGAAAACATCAGTGCATTCAAATTTCAACCATCTGGGTCCTTTCCAATCAGTCTTCTGAAGAAAACCCATATCATAGCTTTTTTTCAAGAAAATTTCAAAACCTAGGGTTGGCTGCTTTTTCGATCAAACCATCAGGGTTTTGCAAATATAATCAACTGGGTCCATTTCTAATTGTATTTTGAACAAAACCCAGGTGCCAGCTTTTTTGGTGAAAAATTGAAGAAATTAGGGTTTGCTGCTTTTTTAGTCAAAATTCAATATTTTCAAAAACGGATGATCTGGGTTGTCTTGCAATGAAATTATGAGCAAAACCTATATCTCAGAAAAATTTCCAAAAATTTGTCCGTTTGAAGACGAAAAACCAGCATTCTAAAAATAGAAAGTTGCTCAAGACTTGCTTGAACATAAGCGAGTTTACAGTCATTCTTCAAGGTTTTCAATATGGAGTACACTTCCCCCGAGTTTAAGACCAAATCAGCACTATGTCAAAACTTCATCATCTCAGCTGAAGAACGAGAGAAGGTGTGATATGAGGAAAAGGAAATGTATCAGAAAAGAGTTGTGTAATACTCTTCTGTTGGAAATCAAGAGAAGAGTCAGAAGCATAAAGTTGCAGAGCCGCCAAGTTATCAATTAGTGAGTCATCTTTTCGGGCAGCGATGTTTTTCAAGAATAGAACTCATAAAGCGACTGAAGAAGTGAAGGATTCTCTAAGTTTGATCACAGAAGGCGAGGAGATCTTGGAGAATCAAAATATTGCCTTAAGATAGTATCAATGCACCTGACCGGGACCTAGTTTCCTGCTTTTTAGCGGATATGATTGAGATTTAAAGCGGCTTTCATCTAGAAGCTTTCTTTCCGCTTTCTTTCTATTCTTGGAACGATTCTTATCCATTCTTTGAAGAAGAGAAGAAGATAAATGTAATAGTTGGCATTTCCGCTTTTTCGCTTTCTTAGGTGTTAGATGTTATCTTCTTTCTAGATTTAGTAATAAAGCTTGCTTGCTGAGCAAGCCCTAAGTGAAAGCAAGGAGATTTTAGGGTTCCCTACTCCTCTGCTTGTCTATAAATAAGAGCCTTTGCTCATTAGTTTCTTTAACCGTGCGAGTGATAACAAAACGCTGAGCCTATTGTGCCTTCTATTTGTTATTCGAGTATAGTTCACTTGTGTTGTGATAGCAAATTGTTGAGCCTCTTTAGCCAACAAGGAGTTAGTGTGATTGTTGTTTCTAGTGTGTAAGAATAAGACTGCAAGCCTCTTTAGCTGCAATTTCTTATTCCAGGCATGTTAGAAGTGAGTTTTGTCCCAAAAGTTCGAGTAATAAAATCATGAGCCTCCTTTGCCTTGATATAAAACCTCTGATTTCCGTTATTGGTGTTTTACTTTTATCTTGATTTCAACTTACATTGAAGTGTGTAGATGTTTGTTGAGAAAGAGTTTATCGAAGTATTTTGTCAGAAAATCTACCTTGTTCATTTCTAGTTTCTCTTGCTCTGCTTATTACTTGAGAAGTTAGAAACGTCTTTAGTTTAAGTTAGTCGTAGTTGAAGTTCTTAAATCAGAAAATCTCAACTGCGGCGTTTGTGTTTTATAAACCTTGTGCTCTAGCTGATAAAAAAGATAGGCAACTTAGTTTTAGTTTATTTTCTTGAATACCATCATCAAGTGGGAGCTTCCCCTCCTAATTTGAAGAGCAGTTTATCTGTGCATAGCTGTTCGTTTCAAATATGCATTCCAGAGGTGCGAATTTAAATGCCAACAGTTTTGTTGACAAGTTCGGATTGTGAATACATCATGAATGGGAGACACCTGTTTTCCTGTGGGGAATAACTTAGTGTGGAGTATACATGAAGTGAAACCTTGTGTTAGATGGACGAGGGCAATAGTGCAACAAGAATCACATTGCAGGCCTGTTCTGTTTCAAATCCAGATTATGAATATATTCTCGCACATCTTCCTAGCCTCTCTTAGTGGAGTAAGGCAATCTAGTGTTAGAAGTTCTTTTGGCAGTGATTACCTTTTTCTTTTTCCCCCTATGTCTTGTGTACTGGCTTGGGGGTTGCCTAGCAGAGGAACCTTTGATCGGTATATGATGTTGGACCATTAAAGTGTTTGAAGGGAGCTAGAGACCTTATAAACTTCCTTTCCATGCTTGGTTATACTCTAAGGATCCATAAAAACACACACCTCTAAATGCTAAAACAAATATGAGTAAAACAAAAAAAAATGCAACTTATTCTATTACTTTCCCTATAGATGAGAAGTAGTTTTGTTTCCAAGATTCACCATATCCAGGACCCCACAAAAATCAATGTTCAATTGTTCACAAACCAACAACTATATCCTTAATACCTATTAAAAATATTAAATAACATAACATAATTTAGAGATGAAAAAAACCAATTGCAAAAGATATTTAGAGATGACCTTGATTAGTGAGTTACTTTCCTTCTAGTACAGAGTTTTTTGTTTTTAACTGCCAAAGAAGGCTAATCTGTACAACTCGAGTTTCCCTAATGGTTAATACTGTGAACCTAAAAATAGAAGTCACATGTTTGAATCTAGTGGGGAAGGGTTGCAAGTATCATTTGAATATTATATAAGGTAAACGGAAAATAATCCCCTTGTGGAATGCTTGCATGAGGGTGGTCTCAAACACACTATATTTCTCTCTCTGGGCATTAACCTTAAAAATTACCTTGACCTTTAGCTTTATTATACTCCATCTCCCTTGGAGATTGAAGAGACATCTGTTCCCCTGTAGAACAAATTTGTCCTAGTTGAAACGAGCTTTAAATTATACATCACATGAAAATATGCCATAATAACCTTATGTATTTGAAGTGAAAATGTGATTAACATAAATTTTAGGGCATGATGTAGAACATTACTACTTTCAAATTCTCAATATTTTGTTTATTCCATATGCTCTTCTAGGTTACAAGCAATGACTTACTATGATTTGGGATTAAGTAACATTGTTAGGCTTAGGAGCATCAAACATACTAGCTGAATCATATTTGTATCCAATCCTTAATTCAAAATATATATCACAATTCTAGCAGCAATTAAGTGATATAAAACATGATACTATTTCAAAAATGGTACCAGATGTGATTTGGACATAAGACCCTAACATTGTTCTGGCTTTCGTTTTTTATATTGTACATGTGTTTTGCAGGAATTGGATGTTTACAATCTCTAAAATCTCTAGCATTGTATGGGAATCAACTTTGTGAATTACCGGAAAGTTTAGCTCATTTATCATCCCTACAAGAACTTTGGCTACAAGTATGTCCAACTTTGTGATTCTTTTTCAAAATATTGTAAAATTTGCAATAGGCATTGAAGAACCAAGTTGTTTTTTCTGTATTTTAATTCTAATAATCATTTTTTTTTTAATTAAAATATAAATTACTTTCTCAGTATGGACAGTAATTGATCCTTTAAATCGCTGGACCAAACTTTCTGATATAATATAAAACATGAAAACTAAGGAATTCAAATCTACCCCTGAAATAAAACTCAACTCTTTTGAGTATATGAGATTGTTGCATTTCAGATATGCCCGTGACCTTTTGTTCATGTCTATATGATAAGGTAGGGGACAACCAATAATAATTATGATATTATCAGCTTTTGCAATGCTTCTTATAAGTTTAACCTTTATTAAGACCCAATTCTATATTATGTGGCTTGATTTGTTTTGAAGAATTTACTTTTTTCAATTATATTCATAAGCTTCTACCTCTGCTGTTAATTTTCACCAAAAAATAGAGTTTAAAAACCATATTCATTTTGCTTGAGGTATGACATAGCAGGTTATAATTATCATTTGGTCCAAGAGGGTTGAAGTAATATCAGCCTATGAATTCTTTGGAACAACGAGTATATAGTTGCCGACTTCTGAAATTCCATTTTGTTATGGATCGAAGGGGGCTTTTAAAAGAAATAATTGAGTATTGTGTCTGGGCCAAGCATAATGTCCTTGGTAGCATAGTTAGTTCAAATCCACTATTTTTTTTAACAATCAGCTCAAATCCTTGCTCTTTCTGATCACCAAGTTTCTAATGCAGGCAAAGTGAGAGCATATGGAGATTAAAATGAGGACAAAGAAAATGATCAACAAGATATTGACGGCTAGCCAATCAAATTACATTATTATCAAAATTCACAGAATCGATGAATGCCAAAATGGCAGATAATGATCTGCAAATTTTGATCATGCCAAACTAGTAGATAACAAGCAGAAATGCATCAATTCCAAAATGATAGACTATATCATTTGATTTTTATACATGCCAAATTAACTGATAATGATATGAAAATAGATGGATTTAGTGGATAAACCATCTAGGATTTTCTTACAATGATGGTAGGGATCCGGTGGTGAGTTGTCTAGGATCTTATATCAAATAAAATCAAACAATTGGCAGTAAACTGTCTGGTGATTACAAAATTAGATTTATGTCAGTATTTATATTCAAATGATTATTCTGTAAATTCTAATAAATTAACAAACAATGTTCGGAAAGCTGATAATGAATCAATAACTCTGAAAATAAGCTGAGTCTCAAACTGAAAACTGGACATATACTGCTACAAATTGAAATGGATGATCCTAAAAGTTGTACAACTCAATTTGGAAAACAAGTATGGACTGATCAAACTATTATAGCAGGCCATACAACAGTGTTTTGTTGCTCATATCAGTCAATAATAGGCTGTGATTCTCCTAGAAACCCAGGTGCCTCCTTCCAAATGCAATGTACAGCCTTTTGGAACATAGAAACCCAATTGTTTAACTAGTGTAAGGATAAAAAGAGGTAGTGATCATAATCAAGTATCGTACGACCAGGAGGAAGTATTATATTTATTTTTAATCAGTCAAATTCAATTGGTATGGCCTGAATAAAATCAGTACGGTCTAGAATATTGACTGTAAATTGCTATAATTAGGCCTGGCAATTTGTGCATATTGCTGGTAATTGTATGGACCATGCAGGGATTGTCCAGACATCACAATTTTTTTCCAAAAATTGCAAATAGTACAAGAAAAGGTGTGGCCAGATGAACAATGGTGCAACCTTGCAGGAACTATACAAACATCACAAATTTTTTTCCAAAAAATTGCAAATAGTACAATGAGAGGTGCTTCCAAACAAGTAATGGTATGACACAAATTAGTTGAATCTCCTTATTGGCATGACTTGTAGTTGAGGTTAAAACTCAACCAATAACAATTGGAAAATATGCAACAGTTATTATATAAACCTTTAAATCCAAAATTGGAAATCTTTAACTGTTGGATCAAAATGGCAATCCCTATGCAAAATTGCTCTAAATTGAAATATCCCCAATGGGATTTGCCCTAAATTTTTTGATTTCTGCCCTAGATTTCTGATTTATGTTTTTGCACTTTTCCGATTTAGTTTTCTGCTCAAACCCAAGGACTGAATTCTGATTATTATTTTCAGAATGATAAAAATATGCCAAACATCCATAAAACTATGCCAAACATATAGATAACATCAACTATGATAGCAACCATCCAAGTGCCAAACATAGGTTCAATAAATCTGATTTCTGATTAAAGAAGTCTGCTACTACAAAACTGAATATTCTGGACTGATTTTACAATGAATTAATGGGCTCAAACATGCCAAACATATGCCCAGATTTCTGTTCTACAAATCAGATCTAAAACTATGATTGTATATACCAAATATATGCAAAATAGTCTTCAAATATCAAGCCCTAGATGGGCGAACTTCTCCTTGGCAAGTGCTTAGGCTTTGCTAATCCAAATATGCAAAATTGCCATCCAAACTGTAATGTCCCCTTCTCGAGCATGATCTTTCCAGTGACCGTTAGCCTATTCTGGAGACCCGTAGGCTATTCGGAAGGTGAAATTAGGGTTTCATGTTTCGAAGGATGCTCTTGCTTGAGGTTGGTTGTTTCAATGGCGGATTCTTTCTGGGTTTTCAGAGAGCTTCGCAGTGATATGTTGTTTTTGGCATTCTGAGCAATTTCAAGAATTTACTATTTTTAGTAAATTCTATTTCTGGCAGTGGTCTTTTTGGTCTCGGCACAGTTGACTTTCCTCTTCAGTCGACTCAATTGGTTTATTTAGATTTTGGCCTCGGGATGCAGTTTCAGAGAGATAAGTTCATTTCACTTAAATAACATTATTTTAATGTTATATTACCCCCTTGGCCTAGTCTCTTAACTTAATGATGTTTTAAAAGGTGGTCTTTAAGGGGTGGCGCCATCATTGAAATAATTTTATAATTATTAAGGTTGAATTAAAGCCTTAATATTGGACGCCATTATTAATGTGATGAATTTATTTAAAAAGTCAAAATTGAGCTTTGAAGAAAGGGACGCCATCTTTTGGAGGATTAGGGTTTGACTTCGAAAAGAAGATTAGGGTTTCGAGAAGGTCAACGGCAAATTATAAAAGGAAGCCTTTGGTTCTCTTTTCAATATCTTTTGTCTACAGGAATGTTATGCTGCCGGATTGGCTTTGGGATTGCTTCGAGGAATGTACGCCTCCTAGCTTGGCATTGCTTCTCGCTTGAAAGATAGCGACTAGTGGTGAGATAGTGTAGTTTGAGAGTCTTGCATTGGGATTTGTGCATTGTAATCAGCTTGTGGTTTTCTAGTTCAGATTTATGCATGTTAGAGAAATTCTGGAAATTGCATTTGTAGTACAGCAGATTGTCCTTTTTATTCATAAGTCAAAAATTACCAAAAAGATCTTTCTGGGTACTGTCTATTTCTCTTTGTCTGGTAGGGGCGACCCTTTTCTCTAGTTTGTAGATTTTTTAGTGAAGTTTTGGATTTTTAAAGGTAGGTCGAACTTCTTGTTGGGCCGTACCATTTGTCCTTGCATTGATTTTCGTGCATAAATAACATAAGGTCTTTTGAGTGAGTTTCAGTGTTCTAATTTGGTCGCCATCATACTAGAATCTTCATGCATTTTGTTTCATGAGATTTGAGTGAGTTTGGAGCAAGTTGTGAGGGAATTTGTGAGTTTCAGGGCTGCTGTTCGTGCACGTGGAAAACAGGACTGTCACAAATCAGATTGTCAGGTTGGCTCTAATAATTGAGTTTTTGATCTAAGCTTTATTATTCAGTGAAGGAAACTCCATATATATTGTTGCAACTCTATTGATCTCGTGATTCACATTGATAGCAAGGTCTTATCTTTCATATTGTAAGCTGACAGTAGTACTGACAGCAGTTGTTATTCTTGCTTATCATGATTTGTACTGCTCAACTTCACATTCAGTAACTGCAATTGTATTTCCTTTACCTCCGCCCTATGGTAGCTCCTTTCCCACTCCGGGTTAGAAAGCACATTCTGGGTGTCCAGTACTTTCAGCAATTTAGCTTATTTCCCTTCAAAGCATTGTAATTCTTAGCACTCCACCATATGGTCACCTCAATTCCATACTGGATTGGGTAGCACATACTTGGTGTTGAGTTTTCTTTCAGTACTTGTAGTGTAGAATATTCTTTGACCATATGCTCGCCATCATCAGCGCCATTCTTGGTTAGAGTTCCTTCCAGTTCTGTTTCTGCATTCAGATCCTCTGACCAATGCTCACACCTTGCCCACATCGGGATCCTGGTGTACATTTTGGTTAGAGTTGCTTCAGCATCATTCTGGTTTAGATCTAACCTTAACGGGTGCGTTTGTTTGTAAACTGTTATTGAAAATTTGAAAAAAATTGGCTCGAAATATTTCAGATGGGCCCTCAAGTCTGCTCCAAAGTGGCGCTCAAAATTAGGGCAAAAACTTAATGTAATATGCTCGCAAAATGCCATAACAATGCTGCTCCAAATCTGATTATGCAATGATGCTCCAAACCTCCAAATGTCTCCAATGGAGAGCAATTAGAACTCCATCATGAGTTCTCCACAAGATGAGCTAGGGTTTGGTCCAACTCACCACATTCACAAGGGTTTTCGTCCTTGGATTGAAGCCCAACCAAAGTTGCAGCCATAGAGAATAATCTACAAAATGAAAATAAGATATGAATCGATACCCAAATGACCTCAAATGTTCTTATATTTATAGCCACCTTTCCCCTCCAAATCTGGCCAATCTCCTCAAGGCAACATATTTATTTTATTTGCTTTTTTTCCCTCCAATCTTGGCCGACCTCAATAAAGTATTCTTATTCTTATTCTTATTTATTATTTATTTAATTATATTATTTATATTTTGATATTATATAATATATATACTAGTCTTTAAAAACTATTAAAATAGGGTGGATTTAGGGTAGGAAAAACGAGGCATTATAGTCCTCCCTTCCTGGAATTGCTTGCCCACAAGCAATTGCAAGCTTGGATACTGCAAAACATCCTCAAGTGGCAAGTCTCTCCAACTAGTCAAGTACTCCATGATCACCCTGCTCCTCAATTTGTGGCTACTCCTCCCATAGTGAATATGAAGAATAGTATCCAAAGTGAGTTCCGGTGGCCAAAAATGAAACAATACCATCCATACACACTCAACCTCAAATCTGCTCCATCCCTCAAACTCTAAAATTCTGCTCCTCAAGGTTGGTGATCTCCCATTATCAAGAGTAGTATCAGGTACAAGTAGCAACTTCCCTTCTTCATCCAAAGGAGGAAGCTTGGGAGAAGATGTGATATGCTGCTCACTTGCCCTCTTGAGGCCAGATACATGAAATATATTATGAATCCAGCTACCCTTAGGTAACTCTGAATCATAAGCATCCTCTCCCACTCCACTCAATCTTGAAAGGGCTATAGAAATGAAGCAACAACTTCCTTGCACCACTCCTCAATGTAATCTGTCTGTATAGCTGCAGGAACAAGAATACCAATTCATCAACCTCAAGTGTCATGTACATATCCTGCAGCAACCCCTTCACTCTGAAGGCTCCTTTGTCCACAAATGCTAAGTCTACCAAAGACAAAGCGTCATATCTATTCAAGGCCCTGGAAGATGTTATGTCTATCAATGTGTGATAGGTGATATCATAATAATGCTCTCTAAAACACAACCACCTGCATCAAGCCTTGTGCTCCTCCACTTTGAGACAAATATCACTCATCCAAATGTTGTGAAGCAATTCACCACGATCCTTGTGAAGTATCGTACCAATCACACCAATACCTGGATCCCAAATTATTACACCATCACACCAATGGAAAATGAATAGACAAGTGTCTCTCATCATGCCACCACAACAAACTATCCTCGTAGACCTGAATCGTCTCATATATGCATCACCAAAAATGCAAATCCCCTCTAGGCTGCTGGTACAATTAGAACAACACTGTGAAAACTGAAAATCAGACCTATGATCATGCCAAGAATGCTTCTGCTATCATAAGATGATAGGATCTCATCATCATGCAACCTCCCAACGTTGTAGTGACAATCCCATGCACACCAATCCATCCAAACAGCTGCTAACATCAATGTGCAGTTTGAAAACTCCATGATCAGCAATATAGGACAGCCATCAATCATCAAGGAGTGAGCTGAAAACCAATAGACTGGGTCTGAAAATTTTCTGCTCTCATGCTCATTTCCATGTCATGGACTATAGTCTAGCTGAAACTCAACATCCCCATGAACATACAAATACAAATCGGATATCTCCATGATATGTCAAAACACAAGTAGGCTCATTGAGCTCTCCAAGAATGGTTAAACTCTTAACCAAATTTGAATCACAAATGTTCTTTTCTAAGATGCAGGGTTCATACCGCAGGTCCTAAACTCGGTTTGGGTTTTTCTGCGGGTACGTGTTGTGTTGTACCCCAAATTAAAATTTTTGTTACACTTATACATTTTGAAAAAATGAGTAAAAATCCTGTTAAATTTGTCAAAAAGGTCAAAATTTGGGTGTGCGTGTCTTGCATGAGGGGTAAAAACATGAAATTTCCAAAATTTGACGATTTGGGTCTACTCAGAGCGATCTAATTTACAAAACCCAGATCTCAGTTTTTCATCCCTACTTTTTAGGAAAACTGTTATTTTTAGAAATTTTCCAAAAATAGTAACTTTTTTTGGGTTTCTTTCGAAATGGATATTGATAAAATTTTCTAAAAATAGAAAGTTAGTCCACTAGGGTCCAAACTGATTTTGATTTGCTCAAAATACTTCCATATCAGGCTGGTGCAGTCAGAATCTCAAAAAGATTAGTTTTGTCCTAGTGGGTCTATTCTGCTTTTTCAGAAGCACTTAAGGAGCTCCGAGGTCATCAATGGAGGTCAGTCAGTTGCTAGGCACTAGATCCAACACGCAAGCACTGAACAAAAGTTGAGATGGCGAACATGCACGAAGAACGAAGAATGAAGGTGAAATCCATGAAAATTTGGCTAAGTTTGCTTGACATGGGCGCCCCAAGAGGACAGAGGCGCCCATCTTTTTAGGGCACCAAATGATTGAATTTGGGTTTGAGCTCTCAAGCAAAGTTATTCAGAATCCTCCCAGCTCCGCAATGAATCCGATAGTGCAGCAGACAATGGACCATCCAATCACCCGGGATTCAAGATCAAACGGAGGAGTTTCAGACAAAAGACAGAATGCAAATCATGGAAATCATTGAAAATTGTCTAAGTCTAGGAACTTTGGGCGCCCCATGTGCCCAAGGGCGCCCAATCTTTTAGGAGGCCTAACTCAGCAGTTAGGGTTTGTAGATGGGATCAATCTTTTCGTAATTCAGTCAGCTTCGCAACGGGTGTTTTCGTCAGAGCATCCAACTTGTCATTCTCTGGCAGATCCAGATCAGAGTTGAAGCTACAAAATGAAGGTTTGAATTTGAAGATAAAATGTATGAAATTTTTTCTAAGTCTGGGGCAAACGGGCGCCCTTGAAGGAGAAAGGCGCCCAAGTTTTTGAGTGCTCAAACAGATGAATTTGCAGACGAAGCCCTGACGTGACTTCTTCAGAGTTGATCAGGCTTTCCAATGAGATCTTTGGCACGTCAAATGGAGTTGGCAGTCGCCGGATGCAGTAGGTAGAACAGAGGGTCTAACAAGAGCCAGAGTCAAGAGCAAGAAGAAAACACAAAGAAATTGGCTAACTCTGGTGAGGTTGGGTGCTCTAGCTTGCCAGGGGCGCCCAAGCTTTTGGAGCATCAAATTTAACTTTTTGATGAAGTAGCTCCCAGAAGACCCCTATTGGAATCTTCTTAGCTTCACGAGGAGCCCAACCATCGGTCAGTCCGACGCCTAGATCTCCAGATCTGACAGGACCATCTGTAGAGGAGAAATTGATGAAGTTCATGAAAATATTCTAAGTCTGGTAATCATGGGCGCCCTTGGTGAAGAAGGGCGCCCAAGTTTTTGGGGCTCTAAATGATAGAATTTGCAAATACAGCATCTTAGATCACCTTGTCAATTTTAGTCGAGCTATCCAATGAAGCTGTTAGCCAGTTAGTCGGATCAGCATAGCTCTCGGAATTAGGATTTCATCAAAAGATTAGAAGGAAAAGGGAGAACTTGAAAATCATAAAAACGACTAACTCTAGACAAAATGGGCGCCCCTGGAGGAAATAGGCTCCCATGAATTCGAAGGTCAAAACGAATTTTTTCGCCAGAGACGCCTCCAGAACAATCTTCTTAGAATCAATCAGGCTATGCGATGAACCATCCAGCTCGCTTGTCGGATCAATCTGGAAGCTAGAGATCGAGGTCAAAGTAGGGGGTCAAAATTGTGAAAAGTTGAAAATTCCTAAAAAATGACTAACTCTAAAGCAAGTTGGCCCCCCTGGTGAAGAAGGGCGCCCAAGTTTACTTGCCTTAGTCAAATTTTAAAATTTTCAAAAGTTTCAAAGTTGCAAGATGAAGAGAATGTCCAAGTTCATCGAACCAGCTGATTTTAGGGTTTTGAAGATTAAAGCAAACTTGTTTCAAACCCTAAGTCTATTTAAGACATCTCTTTCATGCAATTCTCATCATTTTTGCAGGTGGCGTCCCAAGGAGAAGAGTGGAGCAGCAGATTTGAAATTATATTTCATGATTCAAGAACTCAAGTTTGCTGATTCTTCATCAAAATTTTCAGACCAGCAACATAAACCGTTGCTTTTTCATTGCTTTTTTCATCCAGAAGATCAAATTTTTCAAGGAGAAGATCAAAGACTTCAAATTTCAGCGTTTTGGGTCTGCTCAACTCATTCTTCTGAAGAATTTTTCAAGAAATTCATCAAGTTGTAGCAGCTGCTTTTTATTTGCATGTTAGTGAAATCTTCAGAGTTTTCAAATTTTGATCATTTGGGTCCTCTCAAAATAGTCTTTTGAAGAAAACCCATATCATAGCTTTTTTCAAGAAAATTTCAAATTCTAGGGTTGGCTGCTTTTTCGATCAACCCTCAGTGTTTTTCAAATCTAATCAACTGGGTCCATTTCTAATTGTATTATGAACAAAACCCAGGTGCCAACTTTTTCAGTGAAAAAATGAAGAAATTAGGGTTTGCTGTTTTTTAAGTCAAAATTCAAAGTTTTAAAAAACGGATGATCTAGGTTGTCTTGTAACGAAATTCTGAGCAAAACCCATATCTCAGAATTTTTTTTTAAAAATTGTCCGTTTGAGGAAGAAAAACCAGTATTCTAAAAATAGTAAATTGCTCAAAACTTGTCTAAACCTAGGCGAGTTTACAGTCATTCTTCAAGGTTTTCAGAATGGAATACACTCCCAATGATTTCAAGACCAAATAAGCTCTCTACCACGATTTCATCAAAACAGCTGAGACGGACTTGCATCACATCAAGCCGGTGTTTGATCTACACGCTTTGGAGAGCGCAGGCAACACTACAATCAGAAACTTGGGACACTTTGGACTCCTTGTAGCAACATCTATTCCTATATCAGTTCAGAGTCTCGAGTTCGTAATCGCTTGCATCAAGCATTACAATTCGGCTACAAGGGAGATCCAATCAGTTGATGGCAGATTGAACTGCACTTTGAAACTTGATATGATCGAGAAATCCTTTTCCATTCCTCCTTGGCCTGAAAGTGTCACTATCTCAAAGGGCGAATGTGAAAGGATGTGGGAAATGCACAAAGACAAGTATAGTAAGAAGATCACAAGAGGCAGATCCTTGCTTGGAGAGAGCGTCATGTCTTCAAGGTCAGAACCTACGAGAGGATATCCGAGGAGTTTATTGCCTACAGAAAAAGGGTGATTGAAGCTCTTCTTTTCATCAATGAGTTTGTCACAGAGATTCCTTCTCGGTACAATCTTGAAGATGGTTCCTATGTCGGGCTTGATGAAGTGCAAACTCAATTTTAGAGTGTTGTTCGCAGTTGTGATAGCAGCAATACAGTTGGTGGCAGAATGAATCACCTTGCCATGATGTCAGCAAGATTTGAAAAAGCGGCCAATGAGGTTGAAGATTTCCTGAGATCAATTGTAGATGGAGAGGATATCTTAGAAAAACACAACTTTGCTATTGATGGTATAGATGCACCGAATCGGGACACAATTTCTAGTTTTCTAGCAAATGTGATTGAAATCTAAAGTTGCTTTCTTCTAGAAGCTTTCTTCCAACTTTCTTTCTATTCTCAGAACAATTCTTATCCATTCTTTGAGAAGAGAAAGAAGATAAATGTAATAGTTGGCGTTTCCTGCTTTTTCCTGCTTTCTTAGGTGTTAGATGTTATTTTCTTTCTAGATTTAGAAATAAAGCTTGCTTGCTGAGCAAGCCCTAGATTGTGAAAGCAAGGAGATTTTAGGGTTCCCTACTCCTCTGCTTGCTTATAAATAAGAGCCTTTGCTCATTAGTTTTCTTGAACCATGCTAGTGATAACAAAATGTTGAGCCTAAGTGCCTTCTATTTGTTATTCAGTGTTGTTCAATTGTGTTTATGATAGCGAATTGTTGAGTCTGTCTTAGCCAACAAGTAATTGTTGTAATTGCTGCTCTCTTTGTGTAAGAACAAGATTGCAAGCCTCTTTAGCTGCAATTTCTTGTTTCGTGCATGTGTTTAGTGTAATCTTTGTTCCAGAAGTTTGAGAAATAAAATCATGAGCCTCCTTTGCCTTGGTATGACGTCTCAGATTTCCATTTTTTGTGTTATGCTTTTGTGAACTTAATTTCAGCCTACATTGAAAGTAAGTAGGTGTATGTTGGGAAAGAGTTTATTGAAGCACTTTGTCAGAGAAATCAACCTTGTTCATTTCTAATTCTCTTGCTTTGCGTATTATTTGAGATATTAGAAACGTCTTTAGCTTAAGTTAGTCGTAATTGGAATTCTTAATTAGAAAATCTCAATTGCGGCGTTTGTGTTTTATAAACCTTGTGCTTTAGTTGAAACAAAAAGATAGGGAAATTAGTTTTAATTTACTTTCTTTCACACCATCAACAAGAGGGAGCTTCCCCTCCTAATTTGAAGAGCAGTTTTATTGTGCATAGCTGTCTGTTTCAAATTCACATTTCAGAGGTTCGAATTTAAACGCCAACATGTTGGGTGTGCATAGGGTGCGTGCCTAGCACTGTGGGTTCGCCAGGGTGTGCACACCCGTGCACGCATGCGAACCCATAGTGCTGGGTGCGCACCCTAGTGAACCCACAGTGTTGCGTGCGCATAGGGTGCGTGCCCAACACTGTGGGTTCGCCAGGGTGCGCACACCTGCGCACCCGTGCGAACCCACAGTGCTGGGTGCGCACCTTGGCGAATCCACAGTGCTGGGTGCACACCCTGGCGAATCCACAGTGCTGGGTGCACACCCTGGCGAACCCACAGTGCAAGTTTGAGATTACTTGCATAAAGCCTTATTCCAGCGTAAATCTAAGAGTTCAAAGCCTTAGACGCATTCTGAAAGATGGTCGGACCAAGCTATCCAACCAACCCATTCCCGCTCCTATGCCCTCATGCTCTGTTTACCTTAGGGAGATAGGATAGATTAAAAGCTAGTTTAGTTGTAGCTAAGATTTGCAGAAACCAAAGAAAGCCTTAGCTGCAGCGCATTGTGTTTATGAACCCTTGTGTCCTGCCTGCTGAGTAAAAAAGATAGGAACACTTTGTTGGCGTAACAACTAGCACCTCTAGAGTAAGAGTTGGTACGGACAGCTATGTTGTGATGAGCCTTGCTAGCTCACTGCTCAAACCCCTGTCTTTTTTTTAAGTCTATTTGTGTTTTTTAGTTTTTTAGAGAAATTTTGTAGACAGAAGAGAAGGGGCGCATCATATAAAAGCTCACAAAATGAAAACTTGAGCAAATTTAATCAAACTGGAATTGTAGAAGGTGTTTATTATCATCAACAATGGATTTAAAACATACAAACATACCCGAAAGCCTCCAGATTTTTTAAATAAGAAATCCGACCAGCATGGTGAAGAACTGACAAAAACTGGAGTAGAGAGTTACAGACTTCAAAGTTTATTCTGAAACTGAAGCCAGAGAGTAACATAGGTAGGGCGCCCAAGTTCATGAAGAGAGATCCTCCAAAAGAAGACGTTTCTCCAAAAAGCCAAAATAAACTTCCTTGCAAGTGCCACGCCCTTTCAAACAAAAAGCACCAAAAACCATCTCTGAAGGTGTGCCCAAACAGCCATGAAGTCTGCCATGGTGAAGGAAGAACAGCAACTAATAAACCCTCTGTTTTTGATGAAGAACACTACAAAAAATCTGTTGAAGCACTGCAGAACTTCTGAAATGAAGCTCTCTCAATCTGCACTAATTCAGCTGATCTTTCACAACTTCACAAGTGCTCACACTGAAGAGATTTCGTTCTCCAATGGTGGATTTGCTGCAAACCTGGTCACAGGCTGAAAGCAAGGGAAAAAACCTCCAAGGCAAAGTTGAAATATTCAAAAAGATGAGTTTCTCATTGCCCAAATCCCTTATAAAGCAAAAGAGGAGAAACCCTAAGAAGGCCGTACATTTTAGGGCTTTAGCTCATTTAAATTTATGAAACTAAACTTAAATCACTTTCTATAGTTTCCCTTTTGATTTTTGGCGCCTCCTTTAAGTGAATAAAGATATAACATTAAAATATTCACTTTAGACTTAATTTAAGTGAAATAAGAATTATAAAGTCAATTTGACTTTATAAAAAGACTTTAAGTTAAAAATTAACTTAAATCACTTAAGTAAGCCTATCTCCCTCAATTCTCAACAGAATTCAATGCCGTCAGAAGCAAAGAAACTCCTGTACTGCCAAGGCCTGCAATGAGCCTATCCACGATCTCAGAAAATGAAATCGACCGAACTCTCCAGAAGGTACCACTGACCCTCTAACCAATCCAGTTAGCCCACAAGGGTCCAAGAAAAGGGCTAACACACTGCATCACGGTGACTGACTAGAGTGGGGACATCACATATGTACACTTAATGAGTGCTCTTCAAATTAGGAGGGAAGCTCCCTCGTTGTGCTTGACAAAAGTACTTTGCAAAGGAAAATAAACTAAACTATATCCTGTCTTTTTTGTTTCAGGTAGAGGTACAAGGCTTTCTCGAAAACTATATATGTTGCAGCTGAGTATTTTCTGGTTTCGCAGACTACTAACTACAACTAGGCTTAATTACTTAAAATCTATCCAGTTTCCTCAAGAAAACGAGAGCATGAGAAAACAGAGCAGGTTTGACTATCTGATGATAAACAAGTATAGATTCTCAACTTGAAGGCAAGGTGGCACATCTATCAGCTCAATCTAGACAAGTTTATTGGAAACAACATCACACGATAAATTAAGTACGGATTCTCAACTTGAAGGCAAGGTGGCACGACTATCAGCTCAATCCGAATAAGTTTATTGTTCACAACAACACACGATAACCAAGTGCAAATTCTCTACTTGAAGGCAAGGTGGCACAACTATCATCTCAATCTGAACAAGCTTATTGAACACAAAACAAATTTGATCTAACTAAGGAAAGAATTCACCATTATAATTGCATGAAACCCTATGTGGCATAACAATTCATCATAATAGTAAAAACGCATGAACAGATACAAAAAGAGCAATATTGAGGGCAAGGTAGGCACAACATATATTTCTCTCTCGTGCAAAAGTTATGTACAAATGAGCAAAAGCTCTTACTTATAGACATCGAAAGGTGTAGGGAACCCTAAAATCAGCTGAGTCAACTACAGTCTTGCAATGCATGCAAGATTTATTGCTAAGCCCTAATAAAGTAAACTACACAGTTAACTGGAAAACTACCATTAGTTAACCGAAACATTTAATCTAAAAATGGACAATTGTGCAAGCATGCACGTCCTTATTGAAAGCGAGTTAACTGGAAAACTACCATCAGTTAACGAAAACCCTAAATGAAACTCCAAGTAAATAAAGCAAATCTCAGAATAGATATGCATGTGATGAAACGACGAGTTAACTTGAAAGGGTAACGCCAAGTTAACTCCTATATATAAAGTCTATTATGAGAGGTAGGAACTGAAGTCTACTGATCGTGATCTCGAGCAACCAATCCCTCAACGGGATCGTTAACTGAATCACTATCTGGAGCTCTGATACTTTGTCGAAGAATGCTATGCCTGCGCAGCATGTCTTCACCAGCTGTGATCTGGGACTGAAGTTCGCCCCTACTCCTGGTTGCCTCATCGAACAATGTTGACAAGACTGTAAGCTGATTAATCTTACAGCCAATGGTCTCCCTACTAAAAATAGCATGAATGAGTGCCTGGAGCTCTAATTGAACATCAGTAAGCTCAACATAGGCACCACCCTCAATCTGATATTGACACGGTAAGCGAGATACTAAAGTCCTCACAAACCGGAGTGCACTAGTAACGTGCTCTCTACTCTCAACCAATTTTGACGCCATAGTCTCCTCTATCTTTGCCTTGAAAACCAATTGTGTTTTCCAAGAGTAGATAGCTTCTCTATCCTCTGCATCTGTGACTGATTCATATGCCATACTTAGGTGAGCAATTATAATCTCATCCCGGGGTCTGTTAATTGCCATTTCTTGCTCCTCATCTTGGAGACGAAGACGGAGCTCTCGTGCATTGTACCGTAACTGATATAACTCTGTGAGCATAGAACGACCTCTGACAACAAACTCCTCTTCCCACTCATCCAAACACTTGCCATATGCAACTAAATGATTAAGTTGGCCTTGTTCTGCTAGAGGCTCAAGCATCGGTGGGAGTGTGGTAATGGCATCTGACCTGTGAACAAGACCAGAAATGTATTGACGAAGTTGTCTGATTTCAACCTTGAGGGCTGCCTTATCTTCTCCGTCCTTCAGTATTCTATCTCTGGCACTCTCTGTAGCAACCTGTAGTAGATCAACTTGAGTTTGGCGTGTGCTACGACCAAGGTTGACTGTGATAACCTCGAAGTCCTGAGATTCCAACTCAGCCAAGCTCTTCCCCTGTGGAGGTACAGCAGTCTCGACTACGATCTCCATGTCAATATTCCTCTCTACGCGGACCATGTTCTTGATCCTTTTGTCTGGCGCATCCTGATAAATCTCATCAAAATCAGAATGATTAAGAACATAGGATGGCTGCTTCCTCTTCCTTCCCAACTGAGACTCAATCCAAGACTGATCTCGGCTAATGCTACTGGAAGGGTCTGTACTAGCAACAGGAGGTTGCGACGAAAGTGAATGTGTAGAGGAATGACTGCGAGATGGGGAGTCTAAATCCAATTCAATATGAATTGGGGCTGGTGACTGCTCCGGAACTGGTATAGGAACTTGAGGTTGAACCTCAGGCACTGGCGAACTCTGAACTGGCCTTTGAACTGGCTCTGTGATAGGCTGTCTATCAGGCTCTGTGTGTGTATTAATAACAAGCGCCTTGCCCTTTGAATTATTTGGCGCTTGACCTTTCTTAGGAGGGTTACTCCTTTTCTTCTGTTTGGGTTTTGACGAGGAAGGTAGTGAAGGATTCACCATTACTGGCGGCTCTGCTTTGGGCACACTTACCCTCCTGGTCTTCTTGCTGTCGAGGTAAAGTATACTGTTCTGAATAACTCTACTTGACCTCTCCTTCACCGTTGCGTACTCCTTGGCGTACCAATCAACTGCTGGCAACGGTTGTGTATCAACCTGCTCTCTGAAAAACTGAGGAAGAACCTCTCCCTCATCATCTGATAAACCTCCCACATCTTCTGACAAGAAAACAAAAATCTGTGAGAGAGAGAAACGGCCATAGCTGCGTCTGCGAACCTCAAAGTCATCTGCGCAGTTTGCCCAGTAATCCTCCATAGAAGGCTCATGAAATATGCTTGCAGCAAGGCGAGTTGTATAATGACCTGAAAGATCATAGGCACGTGCTTCAACAAGATACTTGAGATGATATTTCTCGAGCTCCTGCCCTGCAACTTTGGCATCAACCGCCGTCTTGCACCAATACATTCCAAATTGAAGAGGAAAATTGATAGATGGTCTGTGCCTACGGCGTAAAAGACAATGAACATCATGCATCTGTCTTAGTAACTCCATAAAGATTGTCTTATCCGAGGGATAACGTGGAAGCATAGCTAGATTTCCTGTAAATCCATATACTCGGATGTAGGTATATGTTGGGAACTGAATAAACCAATCTTCCCAACTATCCATCACTGCCCTAGCAACTGCTGAGATACGAACGTGCAACTCCCGGTCTAAATTTCTCACTATATAAGTCAGGAAAGCCTCATGAACACGCTTGAAATGACGTTCAGCCTTAGTGAACTCAAGCTGATCATAATACTGATAGACTTTCTGAACACTGAGAATACCCACGGTGTTTAGTCCTCGGAACTGACCCTGATAAGCAATCAAGTACACGAGATACAAACACATGTGAAACTCATGAGCAACTAGGAAACCGGTGATCTGCTTGTGGATAATATCGCTGATGAAGGATGCCCAGTCATAATGTTCCTGCCCAGATATGATGCGACCAATAATGTAATACATCCAAGGCTGGAAAACATTAGCATGTGGCTGACCTGAGACACGATTCAAGAGTGTAATTAGAATCGCGTACTCATCCTTGTACTCACCACGACCCACATTGTTTGGCAATCTGTTCTTTGCTTGCTTTTAACCATCTTTCTGCCATCTTTTTCTGACATTTGTCCATATTAGCATTGAATGCCTGCTCGCACTGCTCCATAGAAATAACCAAACTATTCGAGTGTTGAGGTATACTGAAACTTCTTTCGATGTCCTCAGGCTTTAGACTGCAAATAACTCGTCCATCAACTGACACTATCTCATGAGTAGTAGAGTTGTAATGCTTAATACAAGACATTACGAACTCAACACAATGAACGAAGATAGGTATGGAAGCGGCCTCCAATAACCTCGACTACTGAATGTTTTGAATAATCGAGCTTCTGATCTTAACTGGATCTAAGACTGCTTCTGGCAGCACTTTGTGAAGATCCGTCTCAACTGTCCCGAGGAAGTCGTGAGTAAGGACTGATTTGGTCCTATATTCGAGTTGAGTGTACTGTATTCTGAAAAACTCGTTTGTTGACTGTGAACTTGACTATGTTCTGACAAGATTTCTGGAGAGCTAAAAATAGCCTACTGAGGCTAAAAAATAGCCTTTTGAAGAGTTATTTTTGGCGAAAAATCTGAGAAATGGGTTTTGTCTAGAAAAAGATTCTAAGACAACCTAGAACGTTAGAAATGCGAAAATCTAACCTCTACTCGATCATGCAAAGACTTTTCAGTTGAGAAAATTAGAAACTCGAGAACGAATGTTTGGAAGTTAAAAATTCTTGAAAAATCAAACGCACAATTTTAATTCGAGGAAGTTACATAGAAATGATCCAGATGTTTAGATTTGTCGAATTTGCCAATTTCAAGAACATGCGAATCGAAATTTGAGAGAAATTTGAGAACCAAGGAGGAGAAAGACGTTTTTTGTATGTTCTTCTTCAATGAAAATTGCCCTTGAATTCTTCAAATTGCTGATAAATGTGAACTTTTAACCTGCAAAAGAATGAGTTTGATGAAATCGCCTTTGGAAATAGATGAGAAATTCGCCTTTGCTTGCTAAAATCGCCTTTGCCTTGAAGAATTGCGAATTTCCTTTGAAGATATGCCTTTGTTCTTGAAAAATTCGCCTTTTCTCTTGAGAAATTACGAATTTCTATTGAACTTTGAGAATTTGCCTTTGCAAACTGAAGAATTGAATTTGCTTTGAAAAATACGAATTTCCCTTAAGATATGAATTTCCTCTTAAGAAATACGAATTTCTCTTGAAGCTTGGTGAATAAGAAATGAGGGCGCCATGTTTAAATAAGAGAAAATTCGCACCAACTAGTGAACTGCAAGTTTTAAAACCTTGACTGAAATAGGAAACTTTTGATCGGACCTCCTTCAATTGAACTGCCATTGACTTTGAAGTTTGACTAATAAAATATTCATTATGCAATTTGCAAAAGGCGCCAATTATAGAAATTCGCCATATGCAAAATAAATATTTAAAAATTATTCAACTTCAGTTGACAAACCAAACGAAGCTTTAGGCTTCACCGCTAGACTTCACTGATTTCGAAAAGTCATCATTTGAGCTCATAGGTGTCCATTTGCTCAAGATATTACACTTTTTATTAACTTCCTACTTTGTAGCTGAGTACAAAGTTACAACTGGCCATCTTTGTCACTGATTCCCAGGTGACCAGATGATGCTGAGACTGAACTGGTAAATTCATCGCGAAGCCTGCAGAGCAAGGAAGAAACGTCTGCTGGGAGTCATCACTGCAAAATCCATCTTTTAACACTGTTATCACGGAATCTAGCAGCGCTCGTTCCACGGATAACCCCCCTACGAAACTTGTCCGTTTCCTAGGATTCGTGAAGTTCAAGCACGCATAACGAAGTGATTTTCAAGCCACCTCGAAATGCGTTCCTAAGTCTCAAATAGTCAATTCGAGCATTCCCCCATGTTCACCTCGTGAAGACCTTCGAAACGAGATCTTTCGCGAAGTTTCACTGTTCATACTTAGTGAATTACGAAAAATGCAGTGGCATTGAAAAAGTGCGCTCCTGCCCTGAAGCCAAAATTGGCTAAGTCTGGAAAATGCAAGGGCGCTAAAATTTAGCGCCCCTGCATGCAGTGAAATTTCCAAAAAATGCAATAGCGCTAAATTTTAGTGCCATTACATTTTTCTTCGCCACTTAAACTTTTTCATGGCTTTGGCACGTTTTTTCATGTTTTCGCATTTTTTGTCAATCGTGCCACTTTTCGTGCCTAAATTTATTGCTCGACTTGAGTTAGGTTTTTGATTTTCCTTTTCACTTAAAGGTCTTTTAATTCACCATTTTTCATTATTATGAGCTTTGTTCTTTTCTTCTTCTTGCTGGGCGAAGTGCTTTTCAATTGCAAAACACGTTTTTCTGGATTTCGCCTTCTCCTTCAGCACTCTTCGCGTTTTGGTTCGGGTAAGTCATTTGCTTTGTCTTCTTCTTTCGTTTTGTATACGTTCTATGTTCTTCATATGAGATTTTAGCTTTATATTTGTTTTACCCTGCGCGCATTCCTTCTCTCCATTCGCGTTTTTACTTCTACGTGTTTTTGTTTTCTGTTTTCATCCTCCCACGCGTTTGTCTTCTTTTTATCCGCGTTTTTCTTCATTTCACATATCTCTCTCTTTGCGTATTCCTTCTCTCCATTCGCGTTTTACCTTTGCGTTTTCTATTCATTGTTTGTCTTCATTGTGTAATGAATGGCGAGCTTTTGTTTCCTTACGCAATGGAACCCTACGCGTTTCTTTCCTTTCCTTACACATTCTTTCCTTAACTCTTCCTCCGCGTTTTATTCGCATTCTCCATCTTGCCTTTCTTTCTAAACGTTTTCGTGTTGGTAACCCTCACATCGCCTTCTTCATTCGCTTTGTTGCAAACGTTGAAAAGATCTATCACTTGGAAAGAAAGAAAATTCAGCTTTTGAATGCGTAAATAATGATAATGAGTTGCAACCCTATCCAAAGACAAGCAAAATTGTCTTCAAAGCTTTCATGATTCAAACAATTGCATTTGCCAAGCACGAGCGCCATTGCCATACATCCCTACATCTGCTTTTCAAAATTGCCAAAAAATGCTGAAGCGCTGAATTTTAGCGCTATGACATTTTGAGCTTGTAAAATTTCCTAACACTGAAAAATGTAAGGGCACTAAAATTCAGCGCCCTTGCATCAAAAGTCATTTTCTAGAGATGTAAGGGCGCTGAATTTTGGCACCCTTACACTTTTTCTAAAATTCCTACAATCCTTTCCGAATGAGTTTCATTTTCGACCAGTGCACTCCTGAGCCTCGTTTTTTCGCCTTTGTGCATCGTTTTGCATGCCTCGTCATCCGCTCCATGCTTTCCCATCCTCGTGCTCATTTCGCGCTTTCCCATGTTTCCTAACAATGGATGTTTGTTCTGGCTAAATGGATTGCAGTCTATTTTCAAAGATCGTCAAGTCAAGAGTGATCAGAGTTCCAGTTCTTTTTGATGACTGCTACTAAGCCTCCTTCTTCTTCGAAAGCAAAAGGCAAGATGAAGTACAAATATCAAGGTGTCTATCCGCCGACTGTAGTGCTTTCCAAAGTCGAAGAGATAAAAGACACGGAGGTTGGTCATCAAGACTTGGTTGACTTCGCAAAGCAAACCGAGACGAAGCCTCTTCCTGATTCAATGAGAGCGATCGTACACAGCAACCTCCATTTGGTGGCGATGTTCCCTACCGCTGCGCACAATACCGAGTTTGTTCTTCAAGTTGCGTCTCATTACATCAGAGAAAGCAGGAGTGTGATCGATTCTTCCGGGCACGAGATTCTGAGACTCGACCCCGATTTCTTTGATATTGTCTTCAAGGTCCCTCATATGGAGAAATACATTGACATCTCTATATCAAAAGCATAGGAGATCTTTGATGCTGATCCCAATAAAGCTTAGCAGTTGATAAACACTCAATGGTTAAAGAAGCCTAGATCATCTGTTTCCAGATGGCCGAAAGGACTCCTGAGAAGTGATTTCAAAGATGACGTCAAGGATATGATCATGTTTCTAAGCAGGGTGAAAGGCTTGCCAGAATCATCCACTTTTCACGATTGGATGTATGAATACATTAGGATCAGAAGAAGGCAGAAGGTGCATATTGACTGGGGCAAACAAATCAGTGATGAGATACATGAGCAGTTGATCAATGCTCCTTCTACATTGAAGTTCTACATGACTTCTTACCTGGTGTATGCAGTGGTTGTGATGAGACAATTCCCAGGTCTATCTACAAAAGGGAATCGGATGTTGGTTCCTGTGTACAGATATTTCTATCAATTGGAGCTGAAAGAAAGCTTTCATCACTTCAGACGGGTCACTGATGCTTTCTTTGCGCCTTTACTCTTCAATTTTGATCTAGCTTTGGAAAGAGGAAGAGTATCTGATGAGGCTTATAAAGTGGTGAGTAAAGTTGGATGCATTTTTCTCCAATTCCCAACGTTTACTTACTTGAGAGTAGGTTGCTACACTGGTTGTCCCTACATGCTACCACGTTATCCTTCGGATAAGTGGGTTCTCATGGAAACATGCAGACAGTTGATGTCAGTGCAAAAAGAACGAAGAAGCAACCACAAGCGCGGGTTCAAGTTCCCATTGACCATCGGCCGATATACTATCCTGCACAAAAGCTAAGTGTCTATGCTGAAATGCAGATCATGACCATCAAAACCTACGGTATAGGTTTGATTTACGACTCTGAGATGTCAGAAAAAAGTTGCAAAGGGCCACCAACGAGGGGACCGTTTGAGGACATCTGGGCAGATTAGAGATGAAGAAGCCATTCGTAAAATGGACTATTGCAGGTTGACTGTTCAACAAATCAGAGATCTTGGTATTGCTGACCTACCAGAGGATTTTGAAGATCCAGGTGATATCATGAATGCTGTCTATGATGAGCAAGGCATTGCTAAAAGGCCGTTACCTGCAATACAATGGTCTAGGAAAGAAGTTACCAGCATAAGAGAAAGGTTGAGGCCAATCCTAGCCAACACAGAAGAATGGTTACATAAACATGGTTATGCAATGAAAAGTTTCAGAAAAGACTCAGAAGGAGAGGAATCCGAAGCAGAAGCTCGCCAACAACAAGAACTCCACGACAAAAATAAATTAGCGGCCGTTCCCACTTTTTCACGAAGAGGTCTTAGGATCAAGTTCACTGTTGGCAAGAAAGATACCCAGTCTGTCCCAGAGACAGAAATCGCAGAATCTAATCCATCTCGCTCTAAGGGTAAAAGGTCTATTCTAGAGGAGATAGATTCCGATGAAGAAGAAACTTCAAGTGATCAATCCGCTGAAGATGAAGATTCAACAGAAGTAGACTCCGATGCAGAAGAGGT
>VDFB02369231.1:52157-79296 GCA_007258455.2 Sequoia sempervirens
ATAGAAGAGAGTTGCAAGCCAAACTTTGCGTTGGACCGATACTTTTGTGAGTTGATCTTATTTGGTGGTGATTAGCTTGAAGAATCTGAAGGACTTTAAGTAGTTTATGTAAACTTTGTGTTACATTTATTATGTAGATTGCATTTGTATTTCTGTTTATCATTTGGTTGAATGATCTACAAGACTTTGTGCTTGTAATCGTTCATGCTCTTGCATGTTTTGGTTGAATGATCTACAAGACTTTGTGCTTGTAATTATTCATACTATTGGATACTTTTGTTGAAGGATCTACAAGACTTTGTGCTTGTAATCGTTCGTGCTCTTTGATACTTTTGTTGGATGATCTACAAGACTTTGTGCTTGTAATCGTTCATCTTGTTAGAGGAATTTTCGTCTAAAGAAGACTTTATTGCTTCCCTAACGTGACAAGCGGTATGCAGTCCAACATTGAAAAAAACTCTGTGAACGACTTTGTGCCTTACGTGAGCTTTCCCTTTTACTATTTGTTTATTATTAATCCTTACGGTATCTTCGGCTTCGCTTTGGCAGAGATAGAGATATTAGTAATGCTTGCTAGTTGTTAGTTTAAGGTTATCAAGAATTGTGAACTCCCAACGGTGAAGCATTGTAAACATCTTCTCTGAAAAAAGAGAGAAGGATGAATGTAACACACCCCCCCCCACTCCGTAAGTTTTGTGTACATTTTGTAATTACTTGTTTGTTTTACTATCGCTTCTGTTAGCAGTAAGAAGGGCGCCTCCCCTTTACGAGAGGAGAGATTCACATCTCACATAGCTGTGGCTGAAGTCCAAGTTGTGTAATCTATTGAAAAGCTGATTACATAATTTTCACCCAACAAACACCTCAAAAAATTAGGCGCCCTTGATTAAATTCATTTACAGGTACCAGACTAAACCATCTTCCTAAACTGCCATCTAATACTTCAAACAGCTGCTGATGGTGAACGGTGAACCCTGCTGACAGGAAACCAAGTTCACTGCATGACTAGAAGCATTCTGCATCCAACGGATATACACAAGGCATCTGGAAATTGCATTAAGGGCCTCAAAAGTAAAAACGCCCCTGGCCCTTAGTTGCACTGACAGCGTTTTGACGAAAGTTAAACTTTCCTCCAAGTACCCTACTTTGTCCTCCGATACTGAGAGCTGGGATGATTCGATTCGAGCCACGTTTGTTTTAACCGACAGCCAGAAGCATTGAGAAGAGACGTCCCTAGAGGTGACGAAACAAGAAAATTGCTTCTAAGACTTCAAATAGAAGGGCGCCTTTCCCAAGATGGAATAAACGACTAGACAGCCATTTTGTGAGTTGTCTTCACTTTTCAGCATTTCGTCAAAGACCTCGCACGTACGAGCGATTGCCAAATCCCGAAGGCTGATGGCTGGGCTCGTTGGATAGATAAAGTAATTACACTTGAATCCCGTGAAGACTTCGAAAGCGAACAACTTCATCTGACAGGCCTAAAGGCTAGGCGCCTTTGGCCTACAGAAATACAATGAAATTGATATGCCAGTCCGCCCGTGAAATCATGTGCTTGGTAGAAACTCTGCCACAATCACCTGGAATGTCGGATTAACAGGCAACTTGGTGCAATGCGAAGCTGAACTAGCATAGTACTGATGTCAGGAAGGCCTCGTCTGCAAATTGGACCATCTTAAGGGTCATTTTAATCAGCGCCCCTGAGCTATAGTTGCGCTGGAAACACAACGAAGAAGCTCAAAGACGTGGAAACTCCATGATAAGCTCATCTTCAGACGTCGACTGCCAGAGCTCTAGCACTTGGATGACTTTGTTTGATAGCTCGTCGGATAAGCAGACTAGTCGTGAAGAGATTGACTGCATCAGTTATCAGAAAAACCAAAATCCAAACCTCCTTTAAGAAGGGCACCCTCAAGCTACAAGGGCGCTTTTACTGGAAAAGGACAAGTTTCTGCAATGTGGAACTTTGGAAATTTCAACTTCTGTCGCTAGTTGCCGGAGTTACGGGTCTCGGATAGCCTCGCTGGATAGCTCATTGGATAGGTAGACCAATTCTGAAGAGATTAACTGTATTTATGAATATTTTCAACAAGATCTTGACCTTCAAAATGAAGGGCGCCCCTGGGCTACAGGGGTGCTTTCTTGCTTTTCTTTGAGAAATCCTCATAATTTAATCACTAAAAACTCCGTCTTAACCATTGAAATGACCATGTGCAACGTGAAATGCTGTCGCGGAACGCTCCTCCATCGTGAAATGCTCCGTTCCGAGTCTTTGATTCAGGTTCTGATCAATGAAACTGCCTTTAATTGACAAACTACTGACAAAACTCCATGCTTGATATTGCCCAAAAACTGTACTTGACATCAGTTTAGCAAGATTTAGACTCTTTTAAACAAAATGCCTTGATGAAGCAAAAATTTTGGTTTTGGGTACAACACACTTAAGTCCGTTTTACTTTTACGCAAACATCAACAAACAAGAGGGAGCTTCCCCTTTATAATTTGAAGAGCAGTGATCATGCATTGTGCATAGTTGTCCATTTCCAATAAGCACTCCAGAGGTGCTAATTGAAATGCCAACAAATTTAAATAGTGAAAAAAAATTGTGTAATGTCCCCTTCCTAGGCAGTTTAGGTGTTTGAGGGGTTAGTCTATCATTTTGACCCTCGTAGGCTCACATATGTGATTAGAGGGTTGCTTTTGGTAGTTATCCTGAGTTTTGGGACATTACTCCATCAATTGATTCAGGTTTGGGCCTTGGCAGAGTCTCACAGAGTGATATTCAGGCACTTACTATTTATAGTAAGTCAGGCGAACAGGGGTTACTATTTTTGGCAGGGCACTTGGCTCAGTTGGCAATCTTCGTATCGACCCAGTTTGACAATTTGATGAGCAAACGAGGAATAATGGAGCATTTAATAATAATTAAAAGATTATTATTATGACTTTATATTATAAAGTCACTTTAAATGAAATATTAAAGTATTAATTAATGGCGAATTATAAAGTATTTAATACTTTATAATAGAGGAGTAATATTAATATTAAATGAGTATTTATTACTCATTTAAAAAAGGGGATGCAATTTATTAATGAATTTGCCTAAGTCTCAAAAGGGGTGAATTTATTATTATTAAATGCCATTTAATAGCTTTTTTGAGAGGGTAAAACTTTTGAGAGAGAATATATATTTCCTCAAAGACAAAATAGAACTCATTATGATATGATTATTCAAATTTTGTCTTTTTTCTCTGAGAGCATTTGGAGTTGGAGAAACAAGGGTTTCTGCAATCAGATTTTGGAGAATGTCAACTCTTCAGAATCAGACATATTAAGGCTGTGAAATACCAGTTGAAGCTTGTCCATCAGAGTGGCTTCATTCAGAAGTCATAACAGAGCAAATTTGTGGAGTTTTAGATTGGGGTTTGGGTCGATTTCTCTCCAGAGGGGAATCTTTTCATTGGCTGTTATTTATCTATCATTTGGAACACATTCCAAGGCTGTACGGATTTACTCATTATTGGTTATTGGGCTGTACTTTTTACAGCAGCAAGGCTGTACTTCTCATCACAAGCAAAACGCTTTGCCTTTTTGCATTATGACTTCACCAGTTTGGGCGCCTAGGTCTCCAGAAGCATCTGCAATCATTCTTTGGTGGGGAAAGTTTGTCTTTTGGATTGGCTGTACTATTTCATGCTTTCTACAGGCGGCTGCAATCAAAAATCAGGTTCCTTAATAATATTTTGCTTGCCTTTTTGTATGCATGTTATCTATTTAGCATTGTAATTATTTATCAAGCAAAAATAAAGGCATTTGCCACTCTTTGATAGTAGTTTGTTTCAGTTCTTGCTTTTTCGTTGATCTAGCATTGTTTTAGTTAAAAATTGCAAAACCCTTATATTGCAAAAAATCACAAAAACATTACAAAACAACAAAACACAAATTTTTTTTTTCTTTCTTCATTAGCAGTTGGGGTTGAGAGACACCAGGTCTCTTACAAATTGAGGGTATTAAAAAATTATGGGCAATTTTTTCAAATCACGTTTTTGTGTGATTTTAGGTCACATGGTTGGTAGAAATTGTAGAAATTGTGAGGGCTACGAGTTTCTAGTTGAAAATTTGCAAAATTGTATTTTCTTGGTGTGAGTAGGGCATGTCATTGATAGTTGCAAAACTCTATTTTTTTGGTGTAGCTAGGGTAAGCCACTAGCAAAATTGTAGATTGCATTTTTTTCGCTAGGGACAGGTTTTTGTGCTAGATTTGTTGTCAATGGGTTTGCTGAAATCCCAAGTTTGTAGAAGGGAGGTTTTTAAAGATAAATGGCCTCATTACACATGTTGAAAGACAATCAAAGATTCTCTAGTAAAAAATACATTACATGGAAGCATTGTATGTTGACTATTTTTGAGTACAAATGGCTCATCAATATTTTCCTTCATAAATATTCTTGTCCAAACAATATGGTTTAAGACAAACAAATTTGATGAACATGACTAAGAAATAATCACATTGACCGAGTTATCTGTGAATGATGAAATGCTTCTAGAAGTCCAGATATGAGATTTGGAAGCATTTACGAGATTTGTATCTGACTTTAGACAAGGGTAGGACCTTCTTGAAGAATATGTTATTTTTGATCACAATGGATGGGAAAGTGTCCTTATAGGAGCATTTACTCAAGGTTAAAGACATCCGAAATTAGTTGTTAGCCATTGTAGAAAAATGGAAGAGGACATGGTACTCATGTTGAAAAGCTACCATGTGTTTATAAACATTTACTAAGACACTCAATATCACTTCTATGGATGTTGATGTGAAGTTTGAAGAGCTATTGAATAGGCTCTTACAATATAACAGATAGATGAAATAGTTTAGTAGTAGTAGTGAGATAGAGGGTTTGGAATAGGCATTTGTAGCCAAACAGAAGGGCAAAGACAAATAAATGTTTACAAAAGAAAGGACAACACAACAATGAGGATGCATCAAAGGATTTGAAGGACACCACATTTCATTATTATGGTATGATGGGTTGTCATGTCCCCTTTTTGAGGAATCAAAATAATTTAGTAATTTAATATTTAGTTGCTTGATATAACTTTATTTTATAAATAAAATGCAACTAATATTTTATTATTAAATTAAAAAGCTTCTGAAGGTGATATTTAATATTAAGTTCAAAATGACAACTAAAGTGCAAAAAAAAATTAAAACAAAGAAAAAGGGAAATTTTTTTTAGTTGCCCTAAAAGTGTCTTTAAAAGGAGGAGTTTTGGGAAGAAAATAATTCTTTTTATTTTCTTTTCTTACAAACCCCAATGTGGAGAGGTGAGCAGCAATTCATCTTTTGCCCTAGGATGAATTGCCAATGGCGAAATTGGTTTTTGGGGATGAAAACCCCTTTAGCCAATTCTTGGTGGATTCATAGGTGCGCTTAATTCAGCGATTACAAGAATTTTTTTTGAGAGATTTACAAAACAAAATTAATTTCCAAAATGTGGAGTTTTGGTCCAGGTATTTAAATTTTAAATCCCAATTTCATGAATATATTTCTAGGAAAGATTTATAAAATGAAGGTGAAGATTTTTTTTAATGGTTGAACAAGTCCTAGGTCAAGCCATAGCTTCCTCTAAACTTGGCTCTATATACCGCTTGAATTTGAGGGAGTTGCTGTACGCCACAAAGAGGCTATATGAAACTATCGTTGAAGTTGGAAATATTTTGATGGACTTTCCTAGTCATAGCCCATGAAATAGTATTAATCCTCAAATAAGGATTGCAACATGTTAGTATGGTAGTTGCAGCAAAAAGGAGGCAACATATGAGTATAGGTTGTGTAGAAACCCTAGTTTCCCCCTGTTGCTGAATCTGATGTTTTTTGTTTGTTTTTGCGTTTTTTGAATGTTTTGAGTTTTTTGCATAAATAATGAAGATGGCGATTTTGAAAAGAATTGATAATAAATTCAATAAAAATTATACAACTCCGAAAATAGCAAACCCTAATGCAAATATTGAAGCCAGACCATTTATTAATCTTCGGAGATGAATACAAGTAAGATCCAGTTACATGCAATAAAAAGGGCAACACCTTATTTGATAAAAACCTGGTTTTTTCTGCAGTAAGAACTGAACTTGCAATGGTACGGCTGAGTTGATTAAATGCTTCTCCCTCCGTCTGGTGCTCTGGATATGACACCAATGCTTAGGCGCCTCCAGTAAAGATGATAGATGGCATGAATGAAAGGCGTTTCTCCTCAAGGCAAAAGTACGGCTCAACTGAAGGAAGTACGGCCTACAGCAAGGTACGGCCAGGTATAGCAGCAAGTACAATGGTACGGCCTCTTGCAAAGTGATGTCCAGACTCCAAAATAATATGCGCCTACTCTCTATAAACCCTCTGAATGAATGGTAAATCAATAACCCTGAAGATTAAATAACTCTGAAGCTCTGTAATTTCTTCTGGATGAAGAAATCTCTTATCTGGCAATAAATCAGGTGATATCTCACACCCTCTGAATTGCTTTCACTGGAGATGGCTCGTTCCCCAATGCCTTCGAGACTGAAACCCTAAGTTTCTGTGCTCAGACCAGACTTGATCAATTTTCAATAACTCAATATGACATAATGGCTCGAATCCTAATGAAAAATGCCTTATACCCTCAAAAGTGCGAAATCCTCAATAATAGGGATTATTAAATAATTCGACTTCTTATTCTTTTAATATTTCATTAGTCTCTGGCATAATTTTTAATCATAAATTTAATCGTCAAATGGCCCCTTTTAATGTTGGGCGACCCCTCAGCCAAAATCACTTAAGTTATAATATAATATTATAACTTTATATTATAAATGCTCCAGTAAGTAATATTTAATTAAATCAATTAAATATTAATATCTCTTTCAATATTAACCCGATGCTCAAGCCGTCTGAAGCTGTCAACTGAGGAAGTGATTCTGAACGCTATCAATCCATACTGCTAAAAATAGCAGGGGTCCCACGCTGAGTGCTGAATACTGCTAAAAATAGCAACTCAGGCTAGAAGTGTCCGAACGAGCCCGAACGAAAGCCAACTGATCAAATACTGACAATCTGAAGCTGAGCCAACTCCATCAAGACCCTCTATCCAAACTATCAGCCTACGAGGGCCGCATAATAGGCTAATCCTGTGCTCCGAGAGATGTCAACTAGAAGGGGACATGACAGGTTGGACTTTGACTAAGCCACATCAACACAAAGGGTGGTGTGAGGTATAAGGAATCTATTGCAGCCTTTGGAGTGTAACTTTTGAATATCCTTTTTGGCCGCCCAACTTTCAATTTAAAATATTTTAATATTTGGTAGACCATACTAAAAAATGCAGGCTGCCTCACTTAGACTTGGGTGACATTGTGTATCGTGGACTTTTATGAAGAGATAAGGGGGGACATGAGGTTTAAGGAGGCAGCGATTCCTTTTCAGGAAGAATCGCTTGAGTTCAAGTTATTTTTGACTACAGTTTGGGGTTTCCTGGAGAATGCACATTAAAACTGGATATTCTATAACAAATTTCAGACTTAATAAGGACTGTATCTGCCATTTGGAAGTTTATAGCAGCACAACGAAATTATAAACTGGGTGAAATTCCATTCTGGGCAGTTCACATCACTCTGCTGATTAGTATCATTCAGTTTTGGAGACAAGTCAGCTAAAGGAGGTTGTTAGTTAGTATAATCAATCATGTTCAATCATCGCAGTTGTGTAGAGTGCTGTAGCAGTGTTTGGAGATATCTTTTCATTTATGAAGAGCTGTTAATAGGTCCCAACTGATACCATATTGGTTACTCATTTATCTTTGTAAGACAATATTTGAATTTTGTGGAGAAAATTTTAATATATAAATCATTTTGATTAGTAAATTGTTGCCTTCATAATGTATTACCACTCTTAGAACAAAATTACTTGATGTATTTTGCAAACATTCATGTAAATATTATTGAAACATAATCCCAACTTCATTTGAGCACAATAAAAATTAGCAAAGGACTTTATAGTGGTATTAGAGCCACAATTCCTCTTAGTTTGTTGGATGGTCAATATTGGTTGCATGCCAACAATCAATGGTTTTATGTTGGTGCTCAGTTGGTTACATTACAGTTTTAGCAATTGTGAGTCAGTGATTAGCTGTTTGCATGGTAGTGTTAGTGGATACAAGTGCTAAAGGTCAGTTCAATAGTTTCGATTTTGGGTTTTAGAGGGATTGTTCTTTTAGAGGTTTTTAGAGCTTTGAGTCTTTTAGCTTGTATATCAATTGAATCATGGAAGATAGAAGAACAACATATTCTTTGCTTGTATCTCTTAGACATAAGTCAGGATGAATTGGAAAGAACATTTTGAAAGGTATTTGAGGTAAGTCTAAATCAGAACAAGAGCTCTCCAGCCATTAGTCAATTCAAAGAGCCTAAGTTAAATGAGAAAGACTTGCGTAAAAATATTTAAAATGGAAAGAAAGAACTTGAATACCAACCTCAATCGATAGATATACTTTTATGAATTTTGGAGGAGGTTGAAAATCTCCTATGTATGGTAGATTAGTGTAATGTCCTTGGTTAGTATGAGCTTTTCATTAGCCTATTCTAGGGTTCCCATAGGCTAAGTGGAGTTGGTTAGGGGATTCAGGGCCTGTGTTGGGCTTTGTAGTGGTTTTCGATCTCCAGTAGGGGTTACTATTTTTAGTAGTGGCCATTTTTAGCACTTACTATTTTTAGTAAGTTGCAATGTATTTCAAATTGTGCCAGTTTGGTGTTTGAACACACTTACTATTTTTAGTAGTTGCTATTTTTAGTAAGTGTTATTTTTAGCAGTTGGTCTCGGTCTCTGTGTCTCTAGCAGTGCACTGAGATATTTCTAGTCAGCTTGGTGAGTTCTAAGGGTGATTGAATTAATATTTATTATGTGACTTAAGTTCTGTTATAAATTTACTTTATAACTTAAGTGAGGGTCGTGTGTTCGTAAAAGGACCCCCTTGACTCATGCCTAGCAAAAAGGTGACTCAATTTGTTTTTAAAAGCTAAATATTTTCCTCCAAAAGTGGACGCCAAGTTTGGGGGAGACATAAGAAAAAATTAAAAATAAATCAAAAGGACTCATGAGGGGGGCATAGCATCTTGGAGGGAAAAGTGAAATTTGAAAAGTGTTGCCCTAATTCCTCCTCATCTTCTATATATTCACCTTTTGGGCTCTCATTTGGATATCTCTGAATTGGCAACTTAACATGATGCTGCTGGATTGTCTCTAGGTTTCTATTTTCTGCTGGTTGAGGACAAAAACCCTCATATTTAGTTGTTGGTTGCGATGGTGAGAGACCCACCCTAGCCGTTTGGAGTGATTCTACCTTAGGGATGAAATATTCCGAGCCAATTTTTTCGATTTTTCAATTATCAGATTACAACATTACACTCAAAGTACCCGTTAAGGTTAGAAGATAAACCCAAACGTATTGAAGCAACTCTAACCAGTATGGCGCCGATGATGGCGAGCATTGGTCAGAGGATCTAAAACAAACTGCTTAAGCTGTAACTCTAACCAAGAATGGCGCCGACGATGGCGAGCATATGGTCAGAGGATCTTCTACTCTAATTGCTGAAAGGGAACTCGACACCAAGTATGTGCTACCCAATCCAGAATGGGGTGAGGGGCGACCATATGGCGGAGTATTACAAAGTACAATGCTTGAAAGAAATGCTGAAAGTTGAAAATACTCAACACCCAGAATGTGCTTGCTAACCCAGAGTGGGAAAGTAGCTACCATAGGGCAGAGATGTAACTATTACAATAACTTCAAATGAAAATGAGCATTACAATCAGATTTGAACAAGACTGAAATTTACTGCCAGTACTACTGTCAGTTTTACAAAATGACGTTCATTCGCCTGCTGGTAGCATAGGAATTTGAGAGCTTAACATTACATCAAAATATCTCTTCTTAGAATGGTTAGAAGAGCCAAAACAATAAACCTTCCAATGTTCAAAATACAAATTCTGTTTTTCCACAAATCTGCACTTTTAAATTAAAAACCAGCAACCTAGGAATTCACTCATATGCTCATATCTCTCTCATTTCTCACCCAAATGATCTCAAATCTGATGCAATAGACCCTAAAAATGATGGCACCTAACTTAGTAATAAGAAATGGCATCTAAAAATGGCTAATAATTAATGACACGGATCCCGAGGCACTCCAGAAAGTGCGCCCTACAAGGAATGACGGATTTGCATTATAAAATCATAAGCTTCGTATTAAAATCTGCAAATATTCATGAAGGGTCGCTTCCAACAGAGAAAACCAATGAGACAATACCCAGAACGACGCTTTGTGTATTTTATGACTTATGATTAAAAACATCAATCTGCTACCATGAATGTGCAACTCTAGAAAACCACTAATATGCATAAAACTGATTTACATATCCTCACAAAGGCTAAAAATGCAGAAATCTCACAATAAAACATTCAAACTACACTATCTCACCACTAGTCGCTATCTTTCAAGCGAGAAGCAATGCCCAAGCTAGGAGGCCTTCATTCCTCGAAGCAATCCCAAAGCCAATCCGGCAGCATAACATTCCTGTAGATAAAAGATGATGAAATGATGCTCAAGTCTCATTTTTATAAGTTTCGGTTGACTTCACGAAACCCTAAAATCCAACTCAATGACAAAACCCTAGCTCTTTCTTCAAGATGGCGTCCTTTTCCCTTTTAGCTCAATATTCATATTTTAATTAAAATCAACACCTTGATAAATGCGCCCATATTAACTTGCTTTGACTTTGGAAAATTCATCAAAAATTAAATATATCCTTAATGATGGTGCCACCCTTCAAGTCCACCTTTTAAAATAACATTAAGTCATTTGACTAGGCCAAGGTGATAAAATAACATTTAAATTATAATGTTATTTTTTAAGTGAAATGAGCTCATCTCTCCAAAACTGCATTCTGAAGCCCAAAACTGAATACGCCACTTGAGTCAACTGAAGGGGAAAGTCAACTGCCTGAGACCAACCTGTTTACTGCCAAAAATAGAATTTACTAAAAATAGTAAATTCCTGGAAATGCTCAGAAAGCTGAGATGAACATACCACTGCGAAGCTCTCTGAAAACTCAGAAAGAATCCGCCATTGAATCCACTAACTCTGAGCAAGGACATCCTTAAAAATAGGAAACCCTAATTTTACCTTCCGACTAGCCTTCGGGTTTTCAGAAAAAGGCCAATGGTCACTGGAAAGGTCAGGTTCGAGAAGGGGACATTACAAGGGATCACCTTTGCCTTCATAGAGTTCATGTTCTTCGACATTTTGGTGGAGTTAGATTGAAGATATTTTCAGTGTTTTGATATGGGATTGAAGATTTGATTTGATGAACGATTTGCATCTTTTTGGAGTGTGTTTGGAGCTGTTTGATACATTTTTCAAATGTCTGATATACTATTTCTGAGTTTTAGAAAAGCACATTTTTTGAGTGGCTGGAAGCACAAATCTGCTTGTAACTCTGTATGTGGGAAGTGCATCATTCTGGGCAGTGATTCTATGGATTCCCTGCTGCTGGGCGCCTCATTTTGAGCCCTTATTTGCATTTTTTTGGTGGACTGATATATTGGAGCTGATCGCCCTTCCTAGGGAGCGATACCATTTTGGGGGTTTGGACTTTCAGATTTCCTTCTCATAACAGTGACATTCAGAGGTCTGAACACCTGCATTCTATGGTGTCATGTTGCTTCTCAACATGGAGAGAACCCTGAAGAATGTTTAGCTCTTGTTATAGCCTCTTGGTGTGAAGTTTGGAAATGTAATGCTGCTCTTATTAGACTGAAAGAGATCTGTTTGGAACTGTTATGAGGTCTGAAATCAGTTTCTTAATCCCAAATTTCAGTTGTCAATCATTGGTCTTGGTTAATGTAGTAAGTTGTTTCATGCTTGTATGTTATATATCAAGATATATTCCTTGTATGTTTGATGTTGCCCTATATGTAACCAAGTGATGAATGGAATATGAAACATTTGTATCTTGCATCTCCTTTTTATTTGCAAGTAAACACAAAAAAAATCAGGGGTGGCTATGACAATCAGTTAGACATTGTGGGAATGTGATATGCTGTGAAGCCATCAGTGACGTCTTAGTTACACTTGAACTTATGAGACACTCAAATAAGGATGTGAAACTTATAACTTCTTGTCTTAATGAAATCAGAAGGATAACAACACCCAAAACTCTCTACAATGATGACATAATGAAGGAGGTATTTCAGCTGATTGTGGAAAGTTTCGAAGGTTTGGATGATAGAAGAGATTCTTCTTTCTCTAAGAGGGTAACAGTACTATAAAATTTTGCAAAAATTAGATCTTGTAACATCATGTTAGATAGTGGTTGTGAAGAGATTATTTTTGTAGTGTTTCAAATATTTTGGATTGTTATTAATGAGATTCATACAAAGAATCTCATAACTTCATACAATTTATCATCTCTGTAATTTTGGATGAGGATGATGATATCTCTAAGCTATTGTTAGCTAACTTGTTAGTTGTTTGGAGGAAGGAGCAAGATGCTTCACTAGCAGCACATGAGTTGTCAAAAATATTGGTTAAACAGAATATTGAAAAATTGAAAGATCATTTGATGAGAGATGAATTGCTTTCTTGTGGTCTACAGATTATAGGTCCTAAAATGAGCAAGAATCAATTGAGGAGAGAACAATGTTAGTTGTCAAAAAGATTGGTTAAATGGAATATTGAAAAATTGAAAGATCATTTGATGAAAGATGAATTGCTTTCTTGTGGTCTACCGATTATAGGTCCTAAAATGAACAAGAATCAATTGAGGAGAGAACAATGTTGTTTCACATGCTAGGAAGTTTGGACTCCTAGTCACACTGACACGTGGGAATAACAAAGAGGATGAATTAGTGAATTCTATCACATGTTTATAACAGTGGAGTGATGATAAGAACAAAGGAGAAAATACATCAAAAATCTTTCAAGTTATGACAAAACTTGAGTTGGAGCTCCAAAATGATCTAGATGAAATTTATGCAAATGATAATTTTTTTGAAGTCACTAGTGATGATATTGGGTTTGTTGAAAGTTCTAGTCTAATAGATAATTATGAAAGCTTGGATCAATTTAGTGAGACCAATTCAGGGAAGGAGTGGGAGATGCCAGAAACCTATTAGAGTGAATTACAAAATGATCCTATTGAAAGTGCTAAGATAGATGGGCATGCTGATTTGGAGTTTTCTAAATCAACAATTGTTGATAAACAATTTGACAATAATTATGGTTCCAGAATTGAAGGTATGGGGTTTCTTGATGATTTATTGCTTGAGCACAGTACTGTCGTGCCATCTATTCAAGGAATTTGCAAGGCAACAATTAGGGGGGTTGCTTCCTTTGAAGATCATATTGTTCCTATAAATGAAGACAATTTAGAATTTTTTTTGTGTGGTGAGCAAAGCCACTTGGTAGAAATTGAGCAAAGTCACTTGGTAGAAATAGAGCAAAGGCCTGAAGAGTTGCAAGAATTGAAGAACCATTTTTTGGTCACAAAAGAGAAAGTGGTGCAAGTTTTAACAAAATTTGATAACATAGAGTCATAGATAACTTAATTGAATGCCTCGTTTGGAAAGCTCAAATTGAAGAGAGGTAGAAAGGCATTGAGGGAGGATCCATTCTTGCAAATTTGCAAAAGGTCAAAGATGCATTAGAAATAATTAAATCGGATTACTTGCATTTGCTTATAAATAAGGATCATGCCATCAAGTTAGCAAAAGGGACCTTCTTGGGAACACAAAGAAGAATTCAAGGAATATGAAAGATTGCACAATGACTTCAACATTCCTAGTATCATGGAGACTAAGCATGTTGATAGCATTTGAGAGGAACATCAAAGGTGCAATCTCATGGAGCTAGAGGAACAATTTTCTCATGATGGTATGTTTTCTACTTCACTTTGCATTTTCAAGATCACTATAGAGTGATGGAAATCATCATGAGTTAGAGATTGGGTGTGTGGGAAGTATTCTTCCTAGTAAAGAAATCTCTTAGAGGAATAGCCATAGACTGGTACACAGAATTGGAAGCAATAGACAAAAATACATGGGATGCATTGAAAAGAGCATTCCAAGAGGAATTCAAACTTGTGAGAGACGACAATGAAATTGTGGCAGAGATCTACAATACCAAACAAGGGAAGCACGAGAATGTGCGAGCGTATAATCATAGGCTCAAGGAATTATTGGTGAAATTAGAGAACTAGCCGACTGATGGACTGAAGAAAAGATGGTTCATTGAAGGATTGATTCCTTTGTTGAGGAAGAAAATGAGAGTAGTGCCTCCGTCATCATATGTCAAAGCCTACAATCAAGCAATGGACATAGAAAATGAAGATGAAATGTCCTTGCATAGTAAAAGAAAAATAGAGGAAGATGGAAGTTTGGGTGACAGTAGTGACGATGAATAAGGAATGGTTCAAGTACTCCAAAGGGACATGCTCTAAATGATGAAAGAATTGAAGGCAGAGTTTTGAAACCAACAAAGAAATTAACAAACTATTGTGTATTGAATGCAAAATTGAGGGGCACACAAAAGGTAATTGTCCTAAAAAGATGTTTTGTGAGATTTTTTTCAGGTTATGGGTTATTCAATAAATGAGTGCCCAAACAATTTGAAGACGAGGAATATACAAGTACTCTTTACTCAAGGAGAGGAGTCCACTCCACACAATGCATCTCTAGATAGTTATCGAAATCAAAGAGAAGGACAAAGCCAAATACAATATGACCCCAAAGGATGCCCTATCATACAATGCTGACAATGTAGTGAATGGGGACACTTTGCAAGAGACTGCCAGAACAAGCAAGACAAAGTGCAATTATTATGCAAATGGTGTGGATCCGGAAACCATGAAGACATCGGATGTCCGAAGCAAAAGGCTAGTGTCAACATGATTGATGTAAGGAATAATGAAGTATTGGCCATTACTCGTGCCCAAGGAAAGAAGGCTGTGTAACTAGACCCACGCATAGAAAAAGAAAGGCTTCGTGAAGCAACAATTGAAGTGGAGAATGCTATGGACAACGAACAACGCCACTCAAATGCTAATGCAAGTATGGTAACAAATCAATTAAAATCTGAGAAAAATATTGCACAAGTACTTCAAGCTATTGTACTACACAGATGTCATGCAAAAAATAAAGATTAGAAAATGAAAGCATAAAATAAAATTGCAAGGGATGAAGGCAATTAAAATTTATAAAGTATGGACTCTGGCCATCATTCATATAGTATGGCTGAGGAAGAATCATACAGTACGACAACAAAAAGAAGTTGAAGGCTTTTAAAGACAAACTGTACAGATAAAGATCATTGCACAACAGAGGAGCTTACAAGTTGCCTCTTTTAATTGATGAGGTCTCGTATGACCAGTTTTTCCTTGGACGGTATGGCAGAAGAAAAAAGCTTAGTACAACCAACATTGCCTTTGATCGTACTGGTTGGTCATCACACGAAGCTTCATCATCGTACGACGAAGACAAAACAATATTGTACAACCGCGACATCTTTGGCAGCTTTGCACCATATAACAAGGTCATCATAGTCTTGTATGGTCAAGACATCTTCGCATTGTACGGTCACAATAGTTTCATATCGTATGGTTAGCACTTTGTTAGATGGTACAATTGGGAACTCAAAAGGTACGATGGAAGTTACAAACCCACATGGTATGGCAGAAGGTATGACAAAGAATTGTATATTGCCCAATACGGTCTATAGGTCGACAATTCTTAGATTTAACTGTATAGCTTGTACTGTCCAACAACCTTTGGAGAATAAATTCTTAAGTGGCATGGTGGAGATAAGCATCATTGTACGACACAGTGAGGAGTCATTCAATGGTTCAGATTCCCTTAATTTGCACAATACGAAGGTCTAGTTCTATGATAGTGTTGTACCCAAAACCAAAATTTTTGCTTCACTAAGGCATTTTGCTAAATTGAGTCTTAATCCTGTTAAAGTGATGTTAGAACGTCGTTTTTGGGGTTTTTAAATATGGAGTTTGTATCAGTGTCATGTCAGTTTGTTGCTGAAGGAATTTAAGAAAAGTGAAAATCTGAACGGGAATCACCAAAATTTTCTATCTCTGGAGAAGGGAGCACATTCTCAAATGGGCGCCCTATCTTTTAGGGGCTCGGATCCTGTTTTTAGGGTTTGTCACCTCCAGCAGACTTTTGTCCGGCATCACGTCAGCTTCGCAGTGAGCTATTAAACCTGTCAAACGGACCTGTTTTGAGCAAGTTACGGAAGTTATAGCGCAAAACGAGTCGAAAGCGAGAATTGGCTAACACTGGTAAAAAGCGCAGCTTTTGGAAATGGCGCCCATCTTTTCGAGGTGCCTAAGCTTTTCAAACCTTTAATGCTTTCTTTCTGATGATACCAGATATTCAATGTGTCCATATTACGCTCAGCTTTCCATTGCCGGTCTTCGTCAGTTCAGAGGATGACTCAGCAGCTTGCAGTCGAGGTTTTTGTGATATTCTAGCCAGTTTCTGAAATGGCTAAGTCTGGAATGAAAAGAGCAGTTTCTCAAAAGGGCGCCCTTGTTTTTCACCCTTCAGATGATGTTTTCTGGAGAAATGTGCCATTGCAGCTGTTATGCAGAATGAGGTCAGCTCCGCAGTGAACCTGAGATCCAGTCCTGAAAGTTGATAAAATAGAGAAGTTATGAAGGATTTGTTTTTCCCTTCGTTCGAGATGCAGAAGTCAAAATTTGACTAAGTCTGAGAAAAAGAGCAGCTTTTGAAAAAGGCGCTTGGATTTTTAAGCCTTCAAATGTCAATTTTATGACGTGCAGTCTCAAGATATCTTTTGATCAGTTTTTACTGAGCTTTGCAATGCACCCGTCAGCCAGTCAATCGGAGAAGTTAGTCAACCAGTGTCAGAGGATGAACAGAGGTCCCGACAGAGATTTTTTTAGCTTAAATTTTCATGAAATTTGGCTAAGTCTGGAATTCGCTTGAGAGTTCAAAGTTGAATTTTCGAAAGTGAGTTGAATGGACGCCTTAACTGGAGTTCTGACTGCAGTTAGACTAAACGTTTTCTGGGTTGTCATCTTCAGTTCATATGTTGACATGTGAAGTGATCTTTCAGTTTGCATGTCGAGTTAACTAGTTTGCATGTTCAGTTAACTATCTTGCATGTTGAGTTAACTTGATTGCATGTCCACTTAACTGAAGATTATCAGTGAATGTCAACTGGAGTTCACATGCATGGCGAATTTGGTTGCAATTGTGAAGTTTTAGTGAAGATGGCGCTTCATTGAGTATCAACTGAAGTTCAAGAAGGGACGCCATATTTTGATGAAGCATTAATGTTTGAAGTAAGGCGCATTTGAGTGTTAACTTCAGTTATGAAAAGGGTCGCCATATTTTGTGTTTATTATGATGAAGCATATTTTGTGAAGCTACGCACTTTTCAAGGAATGGCAACTTTAGTTCCAAAAGGGTCGCCATATTTAGGTTTTATTGATTAAAGCATGTGAAGTTGGCGCACTTCTTGAAGGTCAACTGAAGATTGAAAAGGGTCCCTATTTTTAGAATATTTATTGCATGAAGATGGCGAATTTCTCATCTCAAATAAGATGACTAACTTCAGTTATCGAAAGACACGCCTTAGGTCAAATTTGTGAATCATAAAGCAAGTTTGAAGATGGCGAATTTATTATAGATTGCTAACTGAAGTCAAAGTCATATGAAGTTGTTAACTGAAGACTTGTAAGGAAAACCCTAATGCATGGTGCTTTAATTAGCTTATCTCAGTTCCAGTTAACTTAAATGGGGTCCAATTAGAAGCCAAGCGCACTTTTCAAGCATTCCTTGCTTAGTGCGAATTTTCAATGATGAAATTCTATATATTTTAGCCATGGCGTCCATTATTTCATCATCTTTTGCTCTGAAGCTCTTATTCTTCTTGAGCGACCAGCAAGCTGAAGGTGATTCAGGTGTCCGAATTCAGCGTTCTTCGAAGCAACGAGTTCAGATTGTTCAGAGGAAGAAGATTCTAGACTTTATTTTCACTTTGCATGCAGGTTTTATCAAATTCTAGAGAAGAAATTGGCAGATTTTTCAGAAGCAGACAAGCAAAACTTTCTATCTTCTGTCTTATTTCTTCTATTTCTCACCTTAGGTACTTTCTTCGCATGTCAAAGAAATTCAACACATATTCAAAATCTGATTATCAGGGTTCGCATATTTCAGTGTTTGCAGTAAGACCCACGTCTTAGATTTTTTCGAGAAAATTGCCCCTTGCCTTCGTTCTGAAGCTCTGTGCCTTTTTCCGAGAATCTCTTTGCATGTGGGCTTAAAACACATTTTTTCGAAAATCTAGCTATCTGGGTTTGTTCAGAATTCAGTTGTGCACAAAACCCATGTTCCAGAAAAACTTCGAAAATTTCTTCCGTCAGAGGCTATTTTTAGCTTTGTCCAGAGGTTTTCAGAAAGTTTTCCAGATATATTCGACTTTACAGTCAAAAGTCATCATTTTCAAAATGCAGTTCAATCTCATTGATTACAAGGTGAAATCAGCTCTTACACATAATTTCATCAAAATGTCAGATACAGACCTAAATCATGTTTATCCAGTGGTTAATCTGAGCAGTTTAGAAGGTGTTAGCAGCAATTCGTTGAGGAATCTTGAGCGTTCTGGGTTGCTGGCAGCAGCATCTATTCTTGTTACTACTTTTGATCTTGAGTTCGTTCTTGCTTGCATTAAGCATTATGACTCGTCTTCACGACAAATCAGATCAGCAGATGGCAAGGTTGTTTGCAGTCTCAATCCGAAGGACATAGAGAAATGTTTTGCTATTCCTCCTCGTTCAGATAACTTCACTGTGGTTCTTGAGGCTTGTGAGAAGATATGGAATGCTGATCAGCAACGTTCGCAGAGGAAAGTTGCTCAGAAATGGTTGACAGTTCAAAAGACTAATTTGCCTAAGAAGGTTGGTCGCGGTGAATTCAAAGAGGAAGTTGCTATTTTGATAACTTTACTTAATTTGAGTTATTGGTCAATCAGATGCTAGCACTTTTCGTCCATGGATGTTCTACCTGATTACCAGAGTTCTTGATGGTACAGAGCGTTTTGATTGGGCTATGCTGATTAGTGATTGCTTACATCAGCAAATTACTAACTTTCTCAAGTATCATGAGTTTCATATGATATCCTACTTGGTTTACTTGGTTGCTTTTCAAGGTAGCTATAGGTTTCTTAAAACCAATGGCACTCTCGGTGTTCAACGTGTTCATGAGTATTATCCTCAGTTGGAGTTTTCTCAATCCGAGCAGGACTTCCGAGCAGTGAATGATCACTTTTCCATGAGAACAGTAAGAGATCTTGATGATGAAATGCACATTCGTATTTCTGCCGAGGCCAAATCAGCGATGGAGACTTGGGCGGATTGGTTTATCCAGTTCCCTACTTTCACATATATCCGAGTTTATGGATATGTTGGAGAGCCCCTGATGTTACCGAGATACCCTTCAGATAAGCTCATTTTTATGGAGTTCCTCAGACAGATGCAGCACGTTCATTTCTTTCTTCGTAGTCGTCATAAGACTGCGGCTAATTTTCCATTCACATTGGGAATTTTCACATGCGATGCAGCGACAGATGCCAGGTTTATGTCTACTGAGATAGAAAGGTTTAAACTCAAGACTTATACTGAGAGGCGTTCCTATGATCCTCTCGGTCATTATGCAGATCGGTTAGAGCGAAGGATTGCACATGCGCCAGCACTTGAAGACTTCTGGGCTAATTGTGAAGATGAATTCGAGGTTCGTCGTCGTCACTACTGTAGACTCACTATTGGTCAGCTCTCTGATTACTTGTCAGAAGATGTTGATGGTCTATCGGATGATGATGGAGAAGTTCTTCTCAATTCATATGTCAAGGATCAAGTTGCTCGGCAGCCACTTCGCTCACCTGATTGGTATGCCAAGGAGAATATTTCTATCGAAAAGGTTTCCAGATCAGTTATCAAGACTAGTAAGTTGTTCTTGGAGAGCAAACGTACACGGAAGTCAGTTCCTGTAGAGCCGCCAAAGGATTTCTCTTCGTTGCCTTCTACTTCTAGAGCAAGACCCAGAGTCAAGGCCATTATAATACCTCCTGAAGGGGTTAGACTCAGTGGAAACACAGGGAAGAGAGCTACTGGTAAGAGGAAGCAGAAACAAGTTGAGAATGTTCCCGAGGTTCCAGTAGAGACAGTTATTCAGCCGAGCCTCATGTTTCTCCTCCTAGTTCACCTCATGAACAGCCTATTGACATAAGTTCTGAGCCTGAGACACCAATTCAAGCTGGATCGGAGACACCTGAACCACCACAGGTTGATACATCAGGGACAGTCTCTCCGCGAATTGAGAATATTGTTCAGTCTTGTTGGCTCGAGAAGTCTTTAGGGAGACAGAGGCGTGAACCTTCATACAACCTTGACTTATCTGAGTTCGGTGAACCTTATCAGAAAAGGTCAAACAAGAAGATCAAGAAACAGGTGCACATTGAGAAGACTCCAGAATCAGAAATCGTTATTGAAGTTGCAGTTCCTCCAGAGGGTAAAAGCTTAGATGAAGTCGAAGTTGGTGACTTTACATTCACTAAGGCTAATCTTGGCAGGACTACACGAGAGACAGATGTATCTCTTCTTAAGATTGTTACCAATAATCTTGAAGAGCGTATCACCAAAGATGGAGAAGATAAGGCATTACTTAAAGCTGAAATTGGTCAACTTCGTCGATACATTTCTGATCTTGTTCATGGGAATTCGAGTAGAACACCTGTTCTTCCTCAGCATACACCTGCAGAACAACAAAAATTGGATCAGTTGGTTAGTCATGGCAGACTCTTGGACAACTGGATTGATAGTTTAGTTGCTGCTGGTAAAACTCTTCTTGCAGATTTGTATCAATTGAGAAGTGATGCACATAAGGTTCGTCAGGGTGTTCAGTCACTTGAGATTGCAGTTGCAGAGAACTTGGCAAAGGATCGTGTTCTGGTATCTCAGTTATCAGTTGCATATGATGCCTTGGAGATCGATGAGGATCAAGACAAAGTTTTTACTTGGAGAGAGCAGCACCTTCTCAGGACAGAAATATGTGAGAAGATCTCTACTAAATTGTTTTCACTCAAGGATGATGTGGTTGGAGTACTTGCACTTGTCAGCGGTTTCGTTGTTCAGATTCCGTGTCATTATCTTCTCGAAGATGGCACATATGTTGAGTTGGATAAAGTTCAAACAGAGTTCGAGAAGCTGATTCGTGACAGCCTTGAAGGTGAACCTATGGCGCCCAAATTAGAGAATATTTCAGTGATTGCAGCCAGTTTCAGAAAGGGCGACTGAAGAATGTAAAGATGGCATGCATACAATCACGGAAAGTGGCAGAGAACTAAAGAAACAGACTATTGTTTTGAGCAGCGTTAAAGTGCCAGATGACAGAGATCGATGAGTTCTTGGTCAAGTGTTAGACCGAGTTGACATGGAGTGATCTGCCAGTTGGAACCTGCAGTTAATTTCGAGGGTTGAGTCCTGAACAGCAGTTAACTCGACTTTCAGTCTTGAGTATACTTGCTGACTTAACACATGCTTATCTCATCCTTGGAATTATCAACACAGGAATTAGGGTTAGAGTTTCCAGTTAACTGAAGGTAGTGTCCAGTTAACTTTGCTTTAAATAAGGACGTGCATGCTTGCACATGGTCCATTTTAGGTTATTTGTACCAGTTAACTGATGGTAGCTTTCCAGTTAACTATATAGTTTACTTCATTAGGGTTTAATAATTAATCTTGCATGCATTTGCGAGACTGTAGTTAACACAAGGTGATTTTAGGTTACCTGCTTAATCTTGATGTAAATGTTATTTCTTTGCCCATTTTGTAAATTCGAACTTGCTTGAGAGAGAAACATATGTCACTTCCCTTGCCCTCACTATTGCTCCTTTGGTATTTGGTTCATGTCTGCTATTACAGCTTAATTGTTATGCCACATAGGCTCTTGCACCGGTGATAGTGGAATTCTTTCCATAGTTTAGATAAATTGTTTTGTGAATCTTTTATCATTTCTGGTTCCAGCGTTAGTGCCAGTTACAGGGTTTCTAAGTAAGATTTGATGATAAATCTGTTTTATGTAGTCTTTACTATTATGTAATCGGCGCTATGCCGCCAGGGTTTCATAAAGATTATCATGGTAAATCTTAATCAGCTTTTGAGCTAAACCCTGTTCCATTGAGGATAATAGTTGCTCTCACCCTGCCTTCTAAGAGAATCTGAATGCGTTTATCGTCTGATAGTCATAACCTTGCTCCGTTTCCTCATGCTCTGTTTTCTTGAGGGAACTGGATAGAATTTAAGTTATTAAGTTTAGTTGTAGTTAGTGAATCTGCGAAACCAGAGAAAACTTAGCTGCAACGTATTAGTTTTCAAGAAAGCCTTGTACCTCTACAGCTGAAACAAAAAAGACAGGATTTAGCTTAGTTTATTTCCATTTGCAAGTACTTTTGTAAAGCACAACGAGGGAGCTTCCCCTCCTAATTTGAAGAGCACTCATTGCGTAGTGTACATAGGCTGTTCGTAGCAACTCTTACTCCAGAGGTGTTAGTTGTTACGCCAACAGATAGTATGACATCCATCTCCTCATAAGGTGTGACTGGCAGTTTTATATCTTTTTGTACCATTCATTGTTCTTTGCAATCTACAAACGACAACAATAGAGAAAATTTTACAATCAACTCCAGTATTGCATTTGACAACCCAAACCTAGCATCCACATCATACGACCATCGACCACCATACGACAACTTCCTTCCTTGGTTGCCATCCTATGTTGGTTAAACACTCAAAAATCTCTAATTTTTGTCTCTGTCAACATTGCTTTGAGCCCCCTAAAAGTTCATGAAAATGATGTACACTCCAAGTTTGAGTTTGCAAAAGTACACTTCCAAGTTTGGTTACCAATCCTTGTCCACAACATTAGCATCAGTTTAGCAAGTCTTCCCTAATGTTACTTGATGTTTACTTGTTGTCTAAACGATGGTTTTTTCTTTTGGGGAGGGGGGGGATGATGTAGTTGGTGTAGAATGTCTATTATTATGCTCCAGTAATATTGGTTATCCGACTATGTATTAATTGTTTGTATTAATTGGTTATCGTCTTTGGGTAGTTATAAGCATCGGTTGGTTGACGATTGTGTTCTTCTTGGCAACTGTCAAGTCCTTTAAATACATTGTGTATTGTCAAGGAGAGAGGTATGATCTATTTGGATTGACTCTGATCCTTGGTTGACCATCTTTGGTTTTCTTCTATAATAAATTCAATTCATATGCGAATAAAGATATATTTTATGCATGTATCTGGTATGCATGGTCTTCTCCATTATTAATTCATGTATTTAATTTATCAGACGACGCAGCAAACACAATAAAAGTGACATGTGAGGCAATTTGGCTTGGAAGAATGCTTTTAGACATGAAGATTTTTCAAGCTAAGCCTTCACCCTTGTTCTATGACAATCAAAGGGTGCTCAAACTTGCCAAGAATCTAGTCTTCCACAAGCATATCGAACATGTGGAACCACATTGTCACTTCATTAGGCAACTTGTGGAAGATGGATCTGTTATGCTCCAAAATTGTCTAACAATGGACCGAACTGTAGGTGTTCTAACCAAGTCATTGGGTGATGTTAAATTTGTAAAATTTTGGGATAAGCTTGGTGTAGTAAGTTGATTGACCTTAAAGGGAGGGTGTTAAAGTAATTATTATTTAGGAATGGTTAATTAGCTTTTAGTCATAGTTTTTAATAATTTCATTTTGAGTTTAGGATAAGCTTCGGAAAATTCTTTCTGCTTTATTAGTATTCTTTTTGATCCCACATTCATATAGTGGCTTGTCGCCCTTTATTGTAAACCTATATAAGAAAGCTCTCACTTCTTGATCAATGAATATCTTGGTAATATTTATGTGCTCAATTTCGTAATATAACTTTCATGATTATTTTTTGTTAAAGGTCATCTAGAATAGTAACTATTTTCTATAGGAACTGTACTTGACTTTTGAAAATTCTCTAAGTTGAGCTAGTTAAGTTGTTTTTTTTACTATTGTTTAAATTCTTGGAAATTGTCTATATTTTCCATTTTACTATTTATAGTCCTTGTTGCCTGACTCTTTTTTTACAATTGTTAACCATTTTGCATGATTGATTGGAAGCATTAACACTTGACTGTAGTTCTCTCAAAATGCTGGAGGAGTTCTCAAGTAACTATTTTCTATAGGAACTATACTTGATTTAGTTAAGTTAATTTAACTATTATTTAGATTCTAGGAAATTGTCTATATTTTCCATTTTACTTGTAACAACCCGACCCTTCCGTAAAATAAAATTTCGATAAATTACATCCTAAAAGTAAGTAAACATGTTAACATGTCATTGCAATAGAATTTTTTTCTTTTCCTTTATTGATAAAACGTGAACAAATTATCATGTTAGTTTACAATAAAGATTCCACTTCAATATAAAAACTTCACAATACGTGAAACAAGAATACATACCTTAACTATCATAGCTCCAATGAGCTTTAAAACAAATAGTAGTAAGAAGGTCCAGGAGATCGTCCTTTCAAATCTTGGTACATCGGCCACTTGCTGTGGAGGAGAAACATCACTCGGGCGCTTTTCCGCCAACCGCGGACTTATAATGCGGTCCCCCACACACCTATCGTTAGATAGATGGCCCTCCCTTCGAAGAAGAGATTGGTAGGGCATCCTTTAACGATTACCAACTGAGCATAGTGCTGTGTCCTACACAACTAGAACCTTGCTATTACACAATCTCGAACTAGTACTCGGATCACAATGAACTGACAGTGTAGTCTCAACTAACTCACGTCTACATGGCAGTCGTATGTTTCACTACTTTGGCCAAAGTATTATCATTCAGTACTTCGAATGAAGGTCATCTATCATAAACACTACTCAGGGCCGATTTGCATTAAGGCTTTCTTACACTATGCGTAGGTTAGTCCTTCTGGGGTAGTGCGTACCCTAGACCTCCTACATCACGCTAAACTACTAGAAATGAAAAGCATAACAAGTAACTCAAAGTCCTCTCCTTTCCTGGAAATCAATGCCTAGGAGTTAATATTAAGCAAACATTCCCGTCCTAGTATTTAGTACCTACTTAAACATATACTCTTCATATGGAGTTAATATTAAGCAAACACTTTATAATGTATCTAGGTTTCCAGTGTAGTTTGTACACTAATGCAAGCAATGCATACAAAAGAAAACATACAATACTATTACTTAAATTCCACAGCCTTATCTTTGATTATGAATTCTAAGAGCAAATCCTAATCTTTGCAAGCATTAAAGAATAGAACAAAATATCACATTCTTATCCTTGTACATTCAGTAAACAGGAATTAAACCCTTGATCAGAAACTCTTCTATAGTATGAACGAATAGAATGCCTATTGAACTTTAGAAGTATATTAGAATGGAATAAGAAGGTGAATAGCTTGCCTGATATTTATAAAAATACTCTTATGCAGATGGTGATTTAGATTGAGTCTGAAGCTCCTTTTTCCTTCAGTCAAAAGATCTCCAGCCTTCTTGTTATTGACGGAGAACTTTCAAACCAGAATGAAGGATAATCTCTATCCTTTAAACTCAAAATTGATGACTGGCAGAAATGAATAATGCAATGATACTCTCAGATATGATGAATACTCTCATAGCTGAAATTACTCCCACACACAGTAAAATACTCAGAAAAGAAATGTTCTCTAGATGAATTCGCACACAAAAGCTCAACTCAGAATTTAGCAAAACGCGTGATTTGAAGAATGAAGTAACGTCCTTTATATAGGGTCCCTGCTCAACTAATTTGCTATTAAGAAGGTAAGAAAAATGCCAGACATCTACAGAATATTTCAAACTTGCAATGTGGCGAATTAAGGAGGTGATTCGACCTTCTAAGATGATAGCAATTTGCAGAATAAATCAACTCATATGGCGGATTTTGACAGCTCAAGACGTTCTCCAGATTTTAGGTTAATTTGATATAAATGATTTGAAAAATTCGTTTCAAATGATAGGTCGAGCCTACAACAATCCACGTTGCCATTTCAGACGCCTTAAGAATAGTTTTTGGCCATTATTTATTGACCTATTCTCTGCCCGCGCGCTTCAGACACGTTTTTCTTCATGCGTGCGACTTTCTCATGTGATATCATGATTTAAAACGTATTTTCCTTTTTTTTTTCAAATGTTCAATATAGTTTAAAATGAGATATTTATTCATTGTAAGATTTTACAAAGTGGTGCGATTCAAAAAATGAAGTCTTCAAATGTATTCGAAGAGTTTTCACGGGATTGTGTTTTATTTAAATTTATATAATTTACATTTCAATATCATACATTTATATATTTTATTATATATGTATTTCAATTAAGTGTAATATTTTTAAATATATAAATATATATAGTTTCCGACATTACATCGTGATATTTATATATATTTACATATATGTAAATATTACCTTAATATTAATACATATATTTTAAATATATAAATATATAATATATTTACATAGGTATTTATGTATTTATGTCAATATCCATAAATATTATCACATCCTTAATATATACATTTATACATAAATATATATGTAAATTTGCTAGGCAATAATATTAAATATTATTTTCACCACATATATCAAGTGGACTGTGTACATATATATATACCTGTGTATACGTATGTATGCGTACATACATGTCGACACATGTGTATGAGCATATCCGTCTGCTTAACGTACACATGTATTGATATGTCTATACATATAAATACGTGTTCACAATGTATAGATGTATGTGCGTTCCCAATCAATCATTAACACAACTTTCACATCATTCATACTTGGGTCATGGTATAGCAAGTCTGACGTTTAAACAATCACATCTCTTAAACATAAAGAAGTCAATTCAGAACCTTAAGGTCAATTAGACAAGTCTATGGATGACTTACCGTTATCTCGACAAACAGACTTGGCTTACTCAATCTATAGTATGTGT